>JAOPHQ010005756.1:40000-96954 GCA_030340625.1 Merluccius polli | reverse complement strand
TTATGGTTCCCTCTTGCCACACAACCCGACCTACAAAATCACAATCAATATATCAGCAACACCTAACTAATAAAGGGCATCGTGTCCAGACGAAGTGAGATACTTCACTTACCCAGACAGCGCAGCAGGGACCAACGACCAGCGGCTTGCAGCTCGTAAGACGTGTGGACTGAGAGAGACTGCAGGGAGCCTAAATGCTAAAAACACACATGTCAACCAGGAAGTTGCAATCGCCCTACGGTGCCCATCTAGGTCCAATCTTTCACCGGATGCAATCCGCGTCCAGCGCGCGTCAAACCCATAGACGTACATGCATAGACGGCGCATGGGTGAAGAGGTACTCCTCAATCTTAAAGTAGAATTATTCGCCGAATTTTGGACCGATTTCCAAACGTATTCATTTGTTAAAAACGTCACACATGTAGATGACAGCTATTCGCCTTCTCGAGTCTTTGCGATCGTGGGTTATTATGTCTCTTCGAGAAAAGTTTGACCATTTTGAAAGTTCCGCGAAGAGTATCCCCGGTGTGTGTCAGTCATACAAAGATGAGCTGCAGCGTAGTAAGAAGCGCAACACATTTTCAGATGAATGCACAGAGCACGAAATAACACTAAAAGGACGGGAGCGATTTAAGGTATCAACATTCAATGTCATTATTGACAAGTTGTTCAGTTTGGGTCACAGAATGGACGCATATCGCAGCATTTGTGACAAATTGAGTGTTTTGTTGAACATAGAAACCAACGATTTGAGCAGTGTTCATGAACTGGCGGATGCACTTCGCACTTCATACCAGTCAGATTTAGATGAGAACTTCACTGATGAAATTGTTCAGTTCAGATGCTTCATGCAGAGTGAGCAAGATAAGTCTCCTCAAAATCTGCTGCAAGTACTTTTGAAATGTGGTCTACAGTCAACTTTCCCGAACGTTTTTGTAGCTCTCTATTTTTTTGACGCTGCCCATGACAAATTGTGAGGGAGAAAGGTCATTTTCGCAGATGGCACGAATTAAAAATGAACTCCGCACAACACAAACACAGGGACGCCTCTGCGCATTGTCCCTCATGGCCATCGAGTCTGAGCTTGTCAGGGCTTTGAACTTTGATGAGATTGTAACTGAGTTTGCGAATTGTAAGGCCCGTAAAAAGCCTTTGTAAGATGATGGGGTGGGGGGCGGGGGCAGACAGGAGAGGAGAGCTTATATTACATTATTTTCATTAAAAAAAACAGCTCTGATTGTTTTATTTTTCCATTTAATAACCTGTCATGTATTAAAGTTTTTAGTGAAGTTATAGGTATTTTTTATTACTTTTAATTGTTCTGGAAATATTTACTGTTTTGGTATATCTGTGTGGTACTACAATCTGAGAGACTTGGAGAGATCAGGATGAACATAACCTAAGAACTAATTGGAGAGAGACAGAAGTGAGGAGGAGGTCAAAGAGAGAGAGACTTACAGTTACAGCACTTGCAGACAGGAGAAATCAGAGGACAGATACAATGACAGAACTTTGAGTTTGGAGAAATGTTTGGTAGCATATGTGTGATGTATTACAATGTATTAGGCTTACATAAGGACGGTTTAAGTCAAGTTATAGGCCTGTTTGCCTTTAAAGGTTGTTTCATTTTGCAATGAGTAGTGCTTTCCCTTTTGAGTTGGAAATGCTCTGTGTCATGATGTGTGTGTGTGTGTGCGTGTGTTAAAATACCCCCCCCCCCGACGGACTCGGCGAGGTCCCGCACACAGCTCCTTGGAGCTTTAACTGTATGATTGCATTTTCATCTTATTTGACTCAAATAATGCCGTTTATATTATGAAAAATAAAAAGCATTAGTGCTATAGAGTGGCGCAGGGATGACTTATTTGTGTAGGGCCAACCTGGAAGTTAGCATCGCCCTGGGTTCCCTCGACAAAAAGCCAAGGAGTTTTTCCCATTGGATTTTGCATTATTGCAGAAAATAAGCGTTGTGGCAAACAAAAGTTTATGATACTCACACGTTTTGTTAAGCAAGATAATCTTCACCAATGATGATTTTTGAAGCGTAAATGCAATCACCGTAAGTTTTTTAAACTTCAAAATTCACGATTGGGGTATTTACTGACATATTTCATGTCGCAGACCAAAACGTGGCCATCTCTTAAGCTTGTGCAAAACCACAGATCTTATTTCAGGCCTCTAACCAAAAACCCATTCAAAAAACCCATTGACTTTGAGAACCGGAAGTGCCAAATGCTAACGGATTTCCGGGTTTTAGGACTCATTCTTGCACCTCTCTATTGCATTTTCATTTGATTGTCCTTAAAATGCTTCCATAGATGTGTGAACATTGACAATCATTTTAAAATTGAATGAATATGAACAATAAATCATTATTCCTCAATAACCGAAGTTATCTTGGCTCAACCGTTAAATACTTAACGCTACATATCAGACAGCAAATATCATTAATCTACATGTCTAACACTTCTATTCTATCCAGACAAAACAGACATCACAATTCCTCATATCCTTTTATTTCCCCCTCATGTCAGATGTACAAAACTTTATTGACAACAATTATAATGCAGAATTGTCATGAACATAAATAAATAAAGTTAATCACAAGTTATAACAAGTTCATGTCCGCTTTCAACATAAAAGAGAAAGGACAGATTAGAAAAACAGATGTTTTACTTCTTCACTTTGTGTGTTTGTGCTGGTGTTTCTTCAGAGAAACACCAGCATCTGACATGAGGGGGAAATAAAAGGATATGAGGAATTGTGATGTCTGTTTTGTCTGGATAGAATATAAGTGTCCGACATGTAGATTAATGAGATTTGCTGTCTGATATGTAACGTTAAGTATGTAACGGTTGAGCCGAGATTACTTCGGTTATTGAGGAATAATGATTTATTGTTCATATTCATTCAATTTTAAAATGATTGTCAATGTTCACACATCTATGGAAGCATTTTAAGGACAATCAAATGAAAATGCAATAGAGAGGTGCAAGAATGAGTCCTAAAACCCGGAAATCCGTTAGCATTTGGCACTTCCGGTTCTCAAAGTCAATGGGTTTTGAATTGGTTTTTGGTTAGAGGACTGAAACAAGATCTGTGGTTTTACACAAGCTTAAGAGATGGCCACGTTTTGGTCTGCGACATAAAATATGTCAGTAAATACCCCAATCGTGAATTTTGAAGTTTAAAAAACTTATGGTGATTGCATTTACGCTTTTCTTCAGAGAAACACCAGCACTGGTGTTTCTTCAGAGAAACACCAGCACACCATAATTAATAAGTGTAACAAGTTTATATATTGTCACACTCACTGAACAAGAACAGAGGTGAACCCAAAAGCACAACAAAATGACCAGCAAAAATCCACACGGTTTATTTATTTTTTTAAAAGAGAATCTATGACCAGGGAATCAGGTAGCGAATGCCAGCGAACGAAGCACAATGCAAAGACAATCTGTGAGGGAACAAAGGGAAGTGAACAGGTATATAAACTGAGGGACTAATGAGGAAATTACCTGCAGATGAGGAGATGGGTGAGGAAAACAAGGTGAATGGCATGGCCATGGAGTATAAACTAAACAAATGAGTAGAAGAAATAGACTACTTGGAGATCAGGAAGGATTCATGACATATAACAGTAAGGACCACATTACAGATGTTTGGAAACTATTTTCTTTCTTCAAGACATGTGTTTGGGTGTTGATTTTCTCTCCCCTGTGTGAAGACGTCGGTGTACCTGGAGTAGGGACGTCAACAATTATACAATGGGTAGTTCCAATTAAGTAATCTGATTGGTCAACTAGGCATTAAGAATGTGATCACATCAGGTTAAAGTTAGAACAGACCTCTTAAAATGATGGTGACGGACCGCTTTGTGCTGCTAAGATAAGAACATCTGATGCACCCTGACCTCATTAAACCACAATAATAAACGCCAATTACATTGTATAATACCCTGGTAGGATAGAAGACCGTGTGATGTGAATGCGCTGATGTACCTTAAAATAACCTGGATCACTGAAAGTCTTGCCACACTGCTGACAGTGGTACGGTTTCTCTCCTGTATGGATGCGCTGGTGAATCTTCAGATAAGCAGATGTTGTAAAGGTCTTCCCACACTGCTTACAGTGGTACGGTTTCTCTCCTCCTGTATGGATGCGCTGGTGAATCTTCAGAGAATCAGAGCGACTAAAGGTTTTCCCACACTGCTTACAGTGGTACGGTTTCTCTCCTGTATGGATGCGCTGGTGAATCTTCACAGCACCAGAGTGATTAAAGGTTTTTCCACACTGCTGACAGTGGTACAGTTTCTCTCCTGTATGGATGCGCTGGTGAAACTTCAGAGAATCAGAGCGACTAAAGGTTTTCCCACACTGCTTACAGTGGTACGGTTTTTCTCCTGTATGGATGCGCTGGTGAATCTTCAGCTCAACAGATTGCTTAAAGGTCTTCCCACACTGCTGACAGTGGTATGGTTTCTCTCCTGTATGGATGCGCTGGTGACTCTTCAGCTCAAAAGATTGCTTAAAGGTCTTCCCACACTGCTGACAGTGGTACGGTTTCTCTCCTCTATGGATGCGCTGGTGACTCTTTAGAGTACTAGATTGATTAAAGGTTTTTCCACACTGCTGACAGTGGTACGGTTTCTCTCCTGTATGGATGCGCTGGTGACTCTTTAAAGTACTAGATTGGCTAAAGGTTTTCCCACACTGCTGACAGTGGTACGGTTTCTCTCCTGTATGGATGCGCTGGTGAATCTTCAGAGGACCAGATTGACTAAAGGTTTTTCCACACTGCTGACAGTGGTACGGTTTCTCTCCTGTATGGATGCGCTGGTGACTCTTTAGAGTACTAGATTGACTAAAGGTTTTTCCACACTGCTGACAGTGGTACGGTTTCTCTCCTGTATGGATGCGCTGGTGAGTCTTCAGATGTTCAGATTGATTAAAGGTTTCCCCACACTTTCCACAGCAGTACGGTCTCTCTCCTGTGTGAAGACGCTGGTGTACCTGGAGTAGGGACAACAATTATACAATGGGTAATTTCAATTAAGCAATCTGATTGGTCAACTAGGCATTTAGAATGTGATCATCTCAGGTAAAAGTAGGGATGCATGACAAATATCAGGTCCAATAAATCAGGGGTTCTAATCTTTTCAAGCCAGGAACCCATACAATGGATACATGTTTACAAGGACCCCCTACCATTGTTATAGTTTGCATCCTGAATCCAACTCAATGACCATGATTTCGAAAAAAATATATTGTCCTAGTATTACTTGCCAGGAAATGTATTAACATGCATTGTAAATCTTGTGCTCCGCCTACTGGCTCAATTAACTTTTCTTGAAGAAAATGACACTGTGGTAATTATCTCAATAAGGTACGCTTGTTTTACTTTACATTATTTATTTTTTTCAATTATGTAGGAGTTTTATAAATTATTTTTAGGACCCCTTGGCCATATGCCATGGACCCCCAGGGGTCCCCGGACTCCACTTTGACAACCGCAGTGATACATTATCAGACGATAATGGGAAATATGCAGAAATGATGCTTTATTCTGATAATTCAATTACAGCCTTTAAATGGAGCCGATAACTTCACCATTGCTGCACGCTGTTGTCACTCTCATGACGTCTAACTTGTGCATCTGAGCAGAGCCACACGGTGTGGCCTTAGTAGATGAGGCAGCAAAACAGCAAACATTTCATCGCCGGTTTGGACGTTTTTCAGTCGCAGAGGACGGCAGCATGATTGCCATTTGAAATACATGTTCAGCTGGGGTTCCAAGAGGAGGGACAAAGTCTACTAGATTTACCACAACAAATCTTAAAAGTCACCTGCAGTGTCCACTGCAACTTGTGTTTACAATTATTAGTGATGTCAGTTGGTTGGTAACAAACTACATATTACCAACTGGTTATCGGCATTGAGGTAATCGTTGGTTATCCACTTGTTGTAAAACATTATCCTGCATCCCTAGGTAAAGGGTAAAACAGGGGCCATATTCACAAAGGATCTTAGCGCTAAAAGTAGCTCTTAACTGGCGAATTTAGGAGAAACTCCTAAAAATAATGGGCGTGTCAGTCTTAAAATTAGGACTCCTAATTTTTTTCACTAAGAGCAATTCACAAAGGATCTTAGGCCTAAAAGTAGCACCTAAGTCTAGGAGAGCTTAAAAGTCCTCGAGTGGACTCCTAATCACTAAGACCTATTCACAAAGAATCGGAAAATGGCTGCAAGACGAAATGTTTTGGAGACGATGGAAGACTGTGAATTGATCAAGAGATATAGGCTAAATCGTGAGGGTATAAAACTTGTTGTGGAATTAGTGCGGGATGCAATAACATCCCCGACTAACAGGAATAACTCGATTAGGAAATAAAATGTTTGGCAACACTACGATATTTAGCAACGGGGAAAGTGCAACTTTGCAATGCCGACGATTTAGGAATATCGCAACCATCAGTCAGACATAAACCGAACCATCAACGCGCTCCGTAGACCGCATATCAATTCAATTAAATTCAAACTTTATTAAGGACACATCTCATGAAAGGTCCATAACACCAACACAACAGAATAATAATAAAATAATAAAAATAGAATAAAAAACACACACACACACACACACACACACACACACACACACACACACACACACACACACACACACACACACACACACACACACACACACACACACACACACACACACACACACACACAGTATTTACATACAGGCTAGAAGAGCTGACAGAGCAGTTCAAAGTTGGTTAAGGCTGAAATAATACCATTAATATCATCCAACAGTTTATCCGGTTTCCTTTGGACAATCAACAACTACACATGATCAAAGCCAACTTCATGGCATGCAGGTATGCCGGTGTGGTCGGTGCTATTGACGGGACGCACATACAAATAATTGCGCCATCAAAAGATGAGGACGTGTTCGTCAATAGAAACGAAAGTACATTCCACCAACACGCAGATTGTTTTTGATGCAACTTTTAACATTCTTGATATTGTTGCAAAGTGGCCTGCAGGGTCTACCCATGATCCGCGTATTTTAATGGGGAGCGGTCTGAGGCGTGAGGCACCATGTACCAGTTGGGTGTCACTTGCTGGGTGACAGCAGCTATCCCTGCAAGACGTCTTGACACCTCTCAATCCACAACCGGGAGCACAGTTAAAGTATAACATGTACGTGATTACGTGGATTACGCTTAGTCCTATGCGTAAAAAACATCATATTAGCTCTTTGTCGCCTTTTATTTGTTGAATCCATATTTATTATTGTTTACTGTTTTCCTCCATATATGTTAGGGCACACAAAAATACACAAAATCTTGTGGAGAGAGGATGTGATCACAGTGATCACTGTATGCGCCATTCTCCACAACCAGTATAGGCTGTAATTTAAAGTGTTGAATAGTGGAGATATGCTCATTGGATTTAATTGCCTCCTTTAATTAATGCAATTTACGTATTTTTATTGTTTGCTTTTTCTCTCTCTCTTTAACGTGCAAATAGGCTGTTTGCTTTTTCTCTCTCTCTTTAACGTGCATATAGGCATGATCGTGGTCTGCACAAACTTGTCATCATGCGTGTATTCTGCTAACTGCACTGACCATAACTATTTGATAGGGATGTCTAGCCGAGGCTACTTCCTTGTTCTTCGGTGATTCAGTGGGCTCGTTTCCACAGAGACCGCCTGCTCTGAACAACCAATCACCGGACTGACCGCTTCCAAACTCGTGCACGAGAATCGACGTAATCCATAGCAACGGCGCGTCACTCTTAGCTCACTCTTAGTGATTTATCCTTAGTATGAGTAGGTCTCAGCGGCTTTGTGAATAACTTTTAAGAAAAAACTCCTACGTAAAATGTTTTAGCGCGAGTTAGGAGCACTCCTAGCGGTAAGATAAAATGCTTTGTGAATACGGCCCCAGATCTCTTAAAATGATGGTGGCGGACAGCGTTGAGCTGCTATGGGAAGATCTGATGCGCCATAACCTCATTTAGCCATGAACATAAACGGCAATTATGTTGCATCATACTCTGGTAGGATAGAAGACTGATGTGAATCAATGTGCTGACGTACCTTAAATTGACTTGGATCACTAAAAGTCTTCCCACACTGCTGACAGTGGTACGGTTTCTCTCCTGTATGGATGCGCTGGTGAATCTTTAGATAAGCAGATGTATTAAAGGTCTTTCCACACTGCTGACAGTGGTACAGTTTCTCTCCTGTATGGATGCGCTGGTGTTTCTTCAGATCAACAGATTTATTAAAAGTTTCCCCACACTTTCCACAGCCGTACATTCTCTCTCCTGTGTGAAGACGCCGGTGTACCTGGAGTTGGGATGTTGACAATTATACAATAGGTAGTTCCAATAGTAATCTAATTGGTCAACTAGGCATTTAGAATGTGATCAAATCAGGTAAACAGTAAAACAGATCTCTGAAAATGATGGTGGCAGACTGGTTGAGCTGCAATGGGAAGATCTGACTCGCCCTTATAACATTAAACCACAACAATACACGACAATTACATTGTAAAGTACCCTGGTAGGATAGAAGACCGTGTGATGTGAATGCGCTGATGTACCTCAAAATTAGTTGGATCACTGAACGTCTTCCCACACTGCTGACAGTGGTACAGTTTTTCTCCTGTATGGATGCGCTGGTGTCTCTTCAGACTACTAGATTGACGAAAGGTTTTTCCGCACTGCTTACAACAGTGGTGTCTGACTTCGTCAGGGTAATACCTGCACTGTGTCAGCTGGGATTTCAATCCTAGGAGAGAGAGATTATTAAAAATTAAGGCTGTCAAAGTTAACGCGTTATTAACGAGTTAACGCAACATATTTTTAACGGCACTCATTTTTTTTAACGACATTTTTAAGTGACATTTGAACCTCGGGCCACTCCGTAGCTCAGGAAATCAGGAAGCAATGCCGCAAACAAACTACACAACACGTTCTCATACCAACTCGTAATATACCGACGATTTGTCACGCCCCTAGACTTCTGATACTGACGCAAAAGGTACCCTCCCACGTCTGTGTGAGGGTATCCGGATGAGAACGGCCTGAACTACAACCCCGTGAGCAGTAATGGATAAAAAAAATGGGGAGGGGGGGGTGCGCGCGCGCGATCGTCACACACCCCGGTCCGACCATAGATATATATAGAACACTAGATGCCTCGTCCGCGTTGCTGGCCAACGGAGTGGAACGTCCGCACATGGCGGCCATCTTACTCCAGGCAGCTCGGTCCCCCATAACGTGTGTTGTAGTGGTACACGTACTTTTAAATAATCATAACTTGCTCAAATTTCATCCGATTTTCAAACGGTTTGGTTTGTTATAAATGTCAAAGTGCACTGCATAATTGCATAATTAAAAAAAAAAAAATTAAAAAAAAATTAAAAATAGAATAAAGTTCTAAAATAGGTAGATTACACTATTTCCTATTACAAATAGGCTATAAGAAAGGCTGCATGTTGAAATCCCCCACCCTGTACTGAGATCTTGCCTGTGGTAAGATGCCTGTGGTCGACCGTCTTGCCTGGAGTAAGATGGCCGACCTGTGAGGACGTTCTAGACTCCGCCGTAACGCATCTAGTGTTCTATATATATCTATGGGTCCGACGACCGACGGGGGGTGCGATCGTAACACACCGCCTCCGGTTAGGACAAATTCCTTTTCTTTTTTTTTATGACAGTCCTGGGCCGGTGTTATGCCGAGTTCTGCCTGCCCGCCGAGAACTGCATGCACCTCGCCTAGCCTGGAAAAACAGGGGGATGCACTTCTCGGCAGCTCATATACAGCACTGCCGAATAATGCATCCACCCTGTAACTTTATTGCTGGAGATCTTTGAATCACATGTTTTTTTACCAGCTCATATTTTAGGCTGTTTTGGCTTAACAGTGTGAATTTCATACATTTAATGTTAGTGAGGCATAAATAATAGCTGATGCATTATTCAGCAGCAGCAATCAGTTCTGCCGAATAAAGCATGTACCCCTTAACAGTGAGACTTCAAATCAAAGAATGATAGGAATCAAATGGTCTTCTCAGCACCAGCTTACTTTATTTGATCGACCTAGACAGTGTGGATGACCAACCCAGTCTCACACCCAACTCGTCACATATTGAGGCCTGGTCACTGACCCATGTCGTCAACATTTGCAGCAGAAGGTACCCCCGTAGCGTCGCTCCTGGACGACTCGCGCCGCCCCATAGACCTGGGGGGTATTGCACAAAACTAGGATACATAAATCCAGGATAATTGAGTAAGCGCGGCTTGGACTATTCTGCTCGGCGGTATCCTGGCTTATTCGGTTGCACGATTGCCAAGCCAGGATAAATAGGCGCGGCTAAATCACGTCAGGTGAAGCTATAGGCTAGTTGGGATAAGCGGCTTGAATAGACCTCGCGATCGCTCACAGAATCACCGATCGGAACATGGCGTTTCATACGTCACGGCCGTTGAACAGCTCCTTATTGGATACCCGACCCAAGCCCGACGGGACCCGACGGTACCCGACGGGCCGGGTCGGGTTCGGACAGATATTTAGAAATGATGCTCGGGTTCGGGTCGGGCTCGGTGACGTCTGCGCGATTTGAAATGTGCAATTTAAAACAGCTTATTATGCATGGTAGCCAATGGGCTGTTTCACATGTTGCAAAGGTTCGATTGTGTGATTAAAATACATTTTATAAATAGGACATAAGCATGTTGCAACCCAGTCTCATATAAAAACGTACCCTGACTACGTTGGTCCAAAGTGCCACACGTAGAGGGGTTTTCCCATGGTGTCCAAGTCACGTGACTTTCAAGGTTCACGTGACTTTTTCAGATTGGGACTCCCTTGTGATGTCACTCCGTCTGACGGATCAAACCCTCGCCCACAACATGTCTGAGGTTGATTTGCTGATCAACACATTATTCCGTGGCAGCGGGAGAAACTAATGTTGACAAAGTGACGAGTTACGATCGGATGTTTGTCCGCTGTTTAATTTTGATGGTGTGTGGGCATCCGTCCTGTGGTTAGTTATTACTCCTGTATCAGAGCTATAGAGTAAACAACTCTATAAACAACTCTATGTTTACTCTATAGCTCTGATTCCTGCACCATGTTTCAATGACGTCAGGTTGCTAGGGGCTACGGCTGACAGACGCCACCTGTCCCATTGGGAGGACCTATCAGCCGGAAGTACTGTCCTTACTGTACTATTGTTTGTAATGTCATAAGTGTTGACAATAAAGTTTGTTAAAAAAACAACAACAACAACAACTATTATTGTCCCACACCACAATGTATATCCCACAATGTTAACTCCAAACAATTCACGTTTGTCCAATTCATGGACAAACAAAGCAGCTGGAAACACGTCTAAAAACACTTGAAATAAAATGTAGCCTATATTTATATGTTTACAACATCAATCTCCCTATAATATGAACAAAATATGATCAGGTTATACTTTCTCTCTTGAAAACGGGCAAAACGCTAACCCTAACCCTAACCCGGAAAATGAATTTAAAAAACTACAAACGTTCGGAAAATGCAATACACTGAAGTGTGCGGCGCCATGTTTTTTCCGCCATGTTTTTTGTAGTTCTAAAATGTTTAGTTAACGTTTTCCCTATTATGTGAAAATGTGTCAAGGAACTTCGCAAGTGTATTATATGTTTTAGGGACCGGGGAGCACATTTATTTGGTCAGATTTCATTTTTACTATTGTTAATTGGGTGAAATCTGGTTTTGACCTTACCCAGTAGCGCCCCCTGATGGTTTGGCAAAGGCTACAAAGGCCATGATAGAAGAAGTCAAGAGCTTTCCAAAAATGTTTTCCCCATGTTTGTATCACATTGTGTTGCTTTTCTGTAAGCCTTTAAGAGAGCCTTAGGTTCAAGGTTCAAAGGGCATTCCTGGGGAGCAGGAACCATCCAGAATGTCCACAGTGGCAGATCTGTACTCTGCAGCTCAAGACCTTTCCAATGGTGTCTTCATTGTCATCCTACGACAAAGTTTCATTTTTATCTTGCTCACTGCCAAGGCACTTACTGATGTGTACTTTCTCACAGCCTATATAGAGCCAAGATGGATAAAATCACTAAAACATATTTTAAGGGATATTTAGTGGCAAAATGTGTTCAACATATTGATGGTGACCTTATCCTTAGTCATGCTTTTCAATTTGGAGCAGTTTAGACCCCATTTACCCATTAAACTATTTAATGTTTCATATCAATATTTCCATATTACTTAATATGACCATTTAGCATTGTGTTCGCTTCCCCAGGGCTGACAGGATAGTACATAATATGGTAATGCGAATGTATGTCTGTGTGCAGTTACATTTTTACACACAGTTGTTTTTAATTGACCAAGATATGAGCTTTTGAAAGAAATTAGGCCTGTGTCGTATGCAAAGGGCTTTAGAACTACAAAAAACATGGCGGAAAAACATGGCGCCGCACACTTCATTGTATTGCATTTTCCGAACGTTTGTAGTTTTTTAAATTCATTTTCCGGGTTAGGGTTAGGGTTAGCGTTTTGCCCGTTTTCAAGAGAGAAAGTATAACCTGATCATATTTTGTTCATATTATAGGGAGATTGATGTTGTAAACATATAAATATAGGCTACATTTTATTTCAAGTGTTTTTAGACGTGTTTCCAGCTGCTTTGTTTGTCCATGAATTGGACAAACGTGAATTGTTTGGAGTTAACATTGTGGGATATACATTGTGGTGTGGGACAATAATAGTTGTTGTTGTTGTTTTTTTAACAAACTTTATTGCCAACACTTATGACATTACAAACAATAGTACAGTAAGGACAGTACTTCCGGCTGATAGGTCCTCCCAATGGGACAGGTGGCGTCTGTCAGCCGTAGCCCCTAGCAACCTGACGTCATTGAAACATGGTGCAGAGAGCTATAGAGTAAACATAGAGTTGTTTATAGAGTTGTTTACTCTATAGCTCTGATACAGGAGTAATAACTAACCACAGGACGGATGCCCACACACCATCAAAATTAAACAGCGGACAAACATCCGATCGTAACTCGTCACTTTGTCAACATTAGTTTCTCCCGCTGCCACGGAATAATGTGTTGATCAGCAAATCAACCTCAGACATGTTGTGGGCGAGGGTTTGATCCGTCAGACGGAGTGACATCACAAGGGAGTCCCAATCTGAAAAAGTCACGTGAACCTTGACAGTCACGTGACTTGGACACCATGGGAAAACCCCTCTACGTGTGGCACTTTGGACCAACGTAGTCAGGGTACGTTTTTATATGAGACTGGGTTGCAACATGCTTATGTCCTATTTATAAAATGTATTTTAATCACACAATCGAACCTTTGCAACATGTGAAACAGCCCATTGGCTACCATGCATAATAAGCTGTTTTAAATTGCACATTTCAAATCGCGCAGACGTCACCACCCGAGCATCATTTCTAAATATCTGTCCAAACCCGACCCGGCCCGTCGGGTACCGTCAGGTCCCCTCGGGTCCCGTCGGGCTTGGGTCGGGTATCCAATAAGGAGCTGTTCAACGGCCGTGACGTATGAAACGCCATGTTCCGATCGGTGATTCTGTGAGCGATCGCGAGGTCTATTCAAGCCGCTTATCCCAACTAGCCTATAGCTTCACCTGACGTGATTTAGCCGCGCCTATTTATCCTGGCTTGGCAATCGTGCAACCGAATAAGCCAGGATACCGCCGAGCAGAATAGTCCAAGCCGCGCTTACTCAATTATCCTGGATTTATGTATCCTAGTTTTGTGCAATACCCCCCAGGTCTATGGGGCGGCGCGAGTCGTCCAGGAGCGACGCTACGGGGGTACCTTCTGCTGCAAATGTTGACGAGATGGGTCAGTGACCAGGCCTCAATATGTGACGAGTTGGGGTGAGACTGTGTTGGGATGACACCCCACATTCATTTTCCACATTAAAAAGCGAGGTGCATGCAGTTCTCGGCGGGCAGGCAGAACTCGGCATAACACCGGCCCAAAGACGTGCATCGGGCATACCGGGCAATTGCCCAGTATGCCCGATGGCCAGTCCACCGCTGCCCGGCGCCCCCTCGCATGAAGCAAACCACGCTGGATAATTTAAAAGGGAAACAGCTGGACAACTCTAGAAGCCGCAAACACTTTATTTATTTTAAATTATTATTTTCTTTAAGTTATTTTGTGCATCACCCTGTTTGTTTTGAATTTGATGCAAATTGCAATGCAATGCATTGAGGGGCATTCTTTTGTGTTAAATGGCTGCTTAAACAAAAATGAGGATGAATAGATCAAATGTGAAGTTCAACACACTACTGTGTTAGTAAACATTACTATGCAGTTTGCACGTTAGTTACTTGAACTGAGAGTATTTCTCATTGTAACAATAAATAAACATGCTTTTTTTGCATAAAGCAAGCATTTGTCTATTCTCATGTTGAAAAGAGTATTACCTCATAGATCATAGTTAATCGTGATTAATCATGATTAACTATGATCAATCATGCGATTAATCGAGTTAAATATGTTAATCGATTGACAGCCCTATTAAAAATATATATATTATACTGAAATATTTAAAAGTGAATTAATTAATATTCAAAAAATGCGCATACAAACTGCACTATATAACTATCTTTACTTGTAGTATTTAATATGTTTTATAAATCTGTATAGTATTTTATGACAGACATATGTCCAAACCTGAGAAAACGACACAAACAGCCCAAAGCAGCATTGGATACCTAAAGGAATGGGCACTAAAGGACACTAGGAAACAGGATCCCTTGAAACAGCCATACCCTGACTTATGGTTCCCTCTTGCCACACAACCCGACCTACAAAATCACAATCAATATATCAGCAACACCTAACTAATAAAGGGCATCGTGTCCAGACAAAGTGAGATACTTCACTTACTCAGACAGCGCAGCAGGGACCAACGACCAGCGGCTTGCAGCTCGTAAGACGTGTGGACTGAGAGAGACTGCAGGGAGCCTAAATGCTAAAAACAAACATGTCAACCAGGAAGTTGCAATCGCCCTACGGTGCCCATCTAGGTCCAATCTTTCACCGGATGCAATCCGCGTCCAGCGCGCGTCAAACCCATAGACGTACATACATAGACGGCGCATGGGTGAAGAGGTACTCCTCAATCTTAAAGTAGAATTATTCGCCGAATTTTTGACCGATTTCCAAAAGTATTCATTTGTTAAAAACGTCACATGTATCTATGATACAGGTGCTTTCTCCGTGAGGAGATTGGCACAGATGATGTGTTTTTGCTCGGGGAACATACTGGAGACACACAATTTGGCATTGACAACCACCATTCTAATCTACTGAAACTAGTGGTGTCTGTGTTCCTCACAATTAGGCTGCACCACATTGCAAAACGTATCTCACTCAAACACCAGAGTGGCAGTACAAGAAAGAAACTGTGCAAAACAGTTCTCTTTCAGGGGTTTTAGCTCCAATTCACGAAAGGCTTGTAAATACTCTTGTAAATAGTTTTCTGGGGGGATTGTTAATGGTCTTGTTCTTTCCTTGAATATTTCAAAGTTCTGCCACTTAACCCTCTGGTAATTCAAATAACCTGTTTTGTTTGAATATTTGGAATCAATCAAATCACTTTATTCATAGAGATGATGATACTGATCAGGGGGTAGTGGCAGTGGCGGAACAACTGTATGCAGGGCCCTGTGGCAGAAATGGATAATGGGCCCCCCATTCCCACACACCCACACGCACAAACACATGCACGCTTCCTACCATGATAGAATAGTACACGTAAAATGACGGATATATAATTAAGTACGTATCCATCACTACAGTAATACGTAGCAGCTATGAGAGATCACTTGTTCTGTCGATCAAATTGAATCTTTGAAAATTATTGACTCGTCAGTCACTGCGACGAGGGGCGAGGGGCCCTCCAGACACATGGGAGGGGCCCGGGCCCAGGGGCAGCTGCCCTGCTTGCCCCGCCTATACCTCCGCGTCTGGGTAGTGGGCGTTTAGGAGCTGGACAGCCACGAGGATCAAAGTTCTCCTCTGTGTCCTGCAGTGTGCAAAAAGTCTGAGTCCTCAGGGGAGCCGCTCAAAAAAATGGAAAGTATGTGATGGACGCTGTAAGTTCCTGCAAGCTGTTCTGACATTGGTCTGATATTCAAAAAGGGTAGAGACAGCAGATCCTATGTCTACAATAATAATGATGATGATAGTGATACATTTATAATAATAACAATAATAATAATAATATAATATTGATATAATAATTAATAATTCTTTATTTCAGACCCAGGGGGATCCATATCACAACAAACAGAAAAAACACAGAGTAAAAAATACACAGCTTTCCACAATATTCAATGTCTAGCATACAGACATGTTCTCCAATGGTTCCAACGTCTGGAGGAGAATGTGACAGAACTGCGTACAGGGTTAACCAAGACAGCAATTAAGTCATTTTCTGACTCAGATGCCCTACACATAAATATACATCAGGTTACGTAACACAGCAGAGCAGGTAGGTACCCCGACACTGACAAACATGTGACTTGCACTGGAGATTCTTGCTGTCATTATAAGCCACTGTAAGCTTTCGAATGCTGCCTTGCTCATATAGCGACACCACAGGTGGGCAGTATACAAAGGTGTACAATACGCTCTAAAGAGTGATATCCTCACAGGTACAGAGCACATACTAAACTTACGACACAGCATGTTTGCTTGAGCATATAGCCTCCAACGCTGCCTGTAGATATCCTTGTCATCAGACAGGTCGTCTGCAATAATATGGCCCAAGTAAGTAATTTCACTGCACACACTGAGTGCAGTGCCAGACAGATAGAAGTCAGGGAAGGTTGCCTGTCTGTCTGCTCTGCTTCTGACAATCATGATCTTACTCCTTTTTGAGTTGTATTTTATGTCAAAATCAGCACCATACTGTGTGCATATTCTCAGCAGCTGTTGGAGACCAGCACTATATGGGCTAAAGATGACCAGATCATCTGCATACATAAGGAGGTTTATGAGTGAGTCCCCAATCCTACAGCCAGTACCACATGCATTTAAAATAAGAGACAGATCATTCATATAAATGAATGATCTAAATAATAATAATAACAATAATAATAATAACAATACCGGTAATAATAAAGATATAATAATATAACATTAATATAATAATAATAATAATAATAATAATAATAATAATAATAATAATAATATAGCATTAACATAATAATAGCAATAATAATAATACCGGTAATAATAAAGATAATATAATAATATAATGATAATGATAGAATAGTAATAACAATAACAATATAGTAATTATTATTATTATTATTATATTATACTCAAATGCAATGTATATTCCAAGCAATGCTTTAAATAAAGACCTGAACACACACCGTTTTCTGGGTTATATCTATGTCTGTCTGTCTGTCTGACGTTTGACAAACAAACCTCGTGAAAATAGCTTGACAACTGGGCGATTTATGATCACTTTTATTGTGTAGAAACAACATTCCTCCATGGATGTAATGCACTTTAGGAGCGAGTGGCCCTGTTCGAAGATGGCCGCCCTGTAGGCACGCCCTTCTAGTGGGCCGCAGCAGTCAGATGGTGGTCAAACCCATAGACATATATACATAGACGCCTCATAGACTGACGCTGCCTGTTGGAGCTGACGTATCAGTGCGGCCGCCATCTTGGATGGGTCCCCAGTGCGCCCCCAGTGCATTCATTTCTATGGAGGAAGGTGTATCCCCAACTACAATAATAAGCATAACTCCCCGAATTTTTACCGGATTTTCACACGGTTTGGTTTTTACAAATGGCAGAGATTTATTTATGATACAGGACGAATTAATTATTATTATTTTTTTTTTAAATAATAAGAATTATTGTTCAATCTTACTTGTTAAAGGTAATCCCACGCGATCTGGTGTCAATACTGCGCCGTAAGCTGCACAAAATACTGGCAGAGCTTGCTCTCCCGTTGACTCCTATGCTAGACTAGAGTGAGGTGTCCCTACCAATATGGCGGCGACGCTGGGTTACGTTCCATCACGTCATGAGGCGTCTATGTATATATGTCTATGGTCAAACCCATCAGAGCAGATCGAGACTGGCAGGAAGTCAGATAGTAAAAGCCATAGAGCATCCGGTCAATTTTCAAAAACAAAACACCCTCCTGATCGAACGGCCACACATCTTTGATCCATGTCGTTCATAACTGGACTTTAACTGTATTCACTTTGTCTATAGGCTACAGCACAACACATTAGGACATAACAAACACTAAACACAATTAAACCAGACAAAAAAATAAAACATTTACTATATAGCCTAACTCATGGTAGAAGCACAAAAATCTAGAACAAAATGACCAAAGCAACTGCAAGTCAACTTCGGACAGGCAAATATACATTTTATTTGTGTGTTGTTCTCTTTTTACATCCACAAATTACCGTGTGATCTCGTGATTCTCGCGAATCCAGCCGCCTCGCAGCGCTTCGCTGCTGAAACGCTCCCGCGTTGGGGCCAGTGGAAGTTGGGCGTAAGCCTCCGTTGGGGCCCCTGATGTCTTTGAACACCGGCAATAGAGTGGTGCAGGGATAAGTCTTAAAACCCAGAAATCCGTTATCATGTTGGCACTTCCGGTTTTCTCGTCTTGAAGTCAACAGGTTTTTTGATTGGGTTTTTGGTTAGATGTCTGAAATAAGGTCTGTGGTTAAACACAAGCTTAAGAGATTGCCACGTTTTAGTCTACGACATAAAATACATCAGTAAATACCCCACTCATGAATTTGAAGCTTTTATGTTTTTTAAAAAACTTCTGGCGATTGCATTTATGCTTCAAAAATCACAAAAGTAGTGTTCATTGGTGAAGATTATCTTGCTTAAAAAAACGTTAGTGTCATAGACTTTTGTTTGCCACAGAGCTTATTTTCTGCAATAATGCAAAATCCAATGGGAAAAACCCCTTGGCTTTTTGTCGAGGGAACCCAGGTCGATGCTAACATCCCTGCGCCAGTGGTGCAGTGATGACGTATTTTTGTAGGCCAACCCGGAAGTTAGCTTTACTTTTATGATTTTTGAAGCATAAATGCAATCGCCAGAAGTTTTTTAAGACACGTAAAAGCTTCAAAATTCACGAGTGGGGTATTTACTGACGTATTTTATGTCGTAGACCAAAACGTGGCCATCTCTTTAGATTGTGTTAACCACGTACCTTATTCCAGGTATCTAACTAAAAACCCATTCAAAAAACCCATCGACTTCGAGATGAGGGGATCAGGGCCGGCTCTAGGCATAGGCGACATAGGCGGTCGCCTAGGGCGCCATCTGCTGGAGGGGCGCCCGTAGGTCCGACAATCGCGCCCCCCCCCCCCGTCAGCATTTTTGCAAGAGCCGGCCCTGCATGCCAAAAAATTTGAAGGGTCCACTTGAGCTCACAGCACTCACAGCGGTTAGCTCAAGCGGACCCTTCAGTTTGCGCCAACAGCACTGATCTGGCCCCCATTTAAAATGCTTGAGTTTAAATGTTGTCCCGTTTTGACCTATAAATAATACCTGGACCGGGGTGCGCGTATCTGCGCCACCAGTTTGCAGTTTGTCCTGCCCACTTATTTGTATTTGAATATTGTCCACTTTAACGCGGAGCATAGTTCGAAAATTCAAATGCAAATTGATTTTCCTTTGCATTTGAATATGTCCACTTTAAAGCGGGCATGTTTGGCAAAATCAAATGCTAATTGTATGATTGCATTTTCATTTTATTTGACTCAAATAATGCTGTTTATATTATGAAAAATAAAAAGCATTAGTGCTATAGAGTGGTGCAGGGATGACTTATTTGTGTAGGGCCAACCTGGAAGTTAGCATCGCCCTGGGTTCCCTCGACAAAAAGCCAAGGGGTTTTTCCCATTGGATTTTGCATTATTGCAGAACATAAGCATTGTGGCAAACAAAAGTTTCTGATACTCACACGTTTTGTTAAGCAAGATAATCTTCACCACTTATGATTTTTGAAATGTAAATGCAATCACCAGAAGTTTTTTAAGACACGTCAAAGCTTCAAAATTCACGAGTGGGTATTGACTGACATATTTTATGTCGCAGACCAAAACGGCCATCTCTTAAGCTTATGTAAAACCACAGATCTTATTTCAGGCATCTCACCAAAAACCCATTAACAAAACCCATTGACTTTGAGAACCGGAAGTGCCAAAATGCGATTTTCGGGTTTTAGGACTCATTCTTGCACCTCTCTATTGCATTTTCATTTGATTGTCCTTAAAATGCTTCCATAGATGTGTGAATATTGACAATCATTTTAAAATTGAACGAATATGAACAATAAATCATTATTCCTCAATAACCGAAGTAATCTCAGCTCAACCGTTACATACTTAACGTTACATATCAGACAGCAAATATCATTCATCTACATGTCGGACACTTCTATTCTATCCAGACAAAACAGACATCACAATTCCTCATATCCTTTTATTTCCCCCTCATGTCAGATGTACAATACTTTACTGACAACAATTATAATGCAGAATTGTCATGAACATAAATAAATAAAGTTAATCACAAGTTATAACAAGTTCATGTCTGCTTTCAACATACAAGAAAAAGGACAGATTAGAAAAACAGATGTTTTACTTCTTCACTTTGTGTGTTTGTGCTGGTGTTTCTTCAGAGAAACACTGGCACACCATAATTAATAAGTGTAACAAGTTTACATAGTCACACTCACTGAACAAGAACAGAGGTGAACCCAAAAGCACGACAAAATGACCAGCAAAAATCCACACGGTTTATTTATTTTTTTAAAACAGAATCTATGACCAGGGAATCAGGTAGCGAATGCCAGCGAACGAAGTGCAATGCAAAGACAATCTGTGAGGGAACAAAGGGAAGTGAACAGGTATATAAACTGAGGGACTAATGAGGAAATGACCTGCAGATGAGGAGATGGGTGAGGAAAACAATGTGAATGGCATGGCCATGGAGTATAAAGTAAACAAATGAGTAGAAGAAATAGACTACTTGGAGATCAGGAAGGATTCATGACATAACAGTAAGGACCACATTACAGATGTTTGGAAACTATTTTCTTTCTTCAAGACATGTGTTTGGGTGTTGATTTTCTCTCTCCTGTGTGAAGACGTCGGTGTACCTGGAGTAGGGACGTCAACAATTATACAATGGGTAGTTCCAATTAAGTAATCTGATTGGTCAACTAGGCATTAAGAATGTGATCGCATCACGTTAAAGTTAGAACAGATCTCTTAAAATGATGGTGACGGACCACTTTGTGCTGCTATAAGAACATCTGATGCACCCTGACTTCATTAAACCACAACAATAAACACCAATTACATTGTATAATACCCTAGTAGGATAGAAGACCGTGTGATGTGAATGCGCTGATGTACCTTAAAATAACCTGGATCACTGAAAGTCTTGCCACACTGCTGACAGTGGTACGGTTTCTCTCCTGTATGGATGCGCTGGTGAATCTTCAGATAAGCAGATGTTGTAAAGGTCTTCCCACACTGCTGACAGTGGTACGGTTTCTCTCCTGTATGGATGCGCTGGTGAATCTTCAGCTCAACAGATTGCTTAAAGGTCTTCCCACACTGCTGACAGTGGTACGGTTTCTCTCCTGTATGGATGCGCTGGTGAATCTTCAGAGGACCAGAGTGACTAAAGGTTTTCCCACACTGCTGACAGTGGTACGGTTTCTCTCCTGTATGGATGCGCTGGTGACTCTTCAGCTCAACAGATTGCTTAAAGGTCTTCCCACACTGCTGACAGTGGTACGGTTTCTCTCCTGTATGGATGCGCTGGTGAATCTTTAGAGTAGCAGATTGATTAAAGGTTTTCCCACATTGCTGACAGTGGTACGGTTTCTCTCCCGTATGGATACGCTGGTGACTCTTCAGTTTATCAGAGCGACTAAAGGTTTTCCCACACTGCTGACAGTGGTACGGTTTCTCTCCTGTATGGATGCGCTGGTGAATCTTCAGACCATTAGAGTGACTAAAGGTTTTTCCACACTGCTGACAGTGGTACGGTTTCTCTCCTGTATGGATGTGCTGGTGACTCTTCAGATGTTCAGATTGATTAAAGGTTTTCCCACACTTTCCACAGCAGTACGGTCTCTCTCCTGTGTGAAGACGCTGGTGTACCTGGAGTAGGGACAACAATTATACAATGGGTAATTCCAATTAAGCAATCTGATTGGTCAACTAGGCATTTAGAATGTGATCATCTCAGGTAAAAGTAGGGATGCATGACAAATATCAGGTCCAATAAATCAGGGGTTCTCAATCTTTTTCAAGCCAGGAACCCATACAATGGATACATGTTTACAAGGACCCCCTACCATTGTTATAGTTTGAATCCTGAATCCAACTCAATGACCATGAATCCGAAAAAATATATTGTGCTAGTATTACTTGCCAGGAAATGTATTAACATGCGTTGTAAATCTTGTGCTCCGCCTACTGGCTCAATTAACTTTTCTTGAAGAAAATGACACTGTGTTAATTATCTCAAAAAGGTACGCTTGTTTTACTTCACATTTTTAATTTTTTTCCAATTATGTAGGAGTTTTATAAATTATTTTCCGGACCCCTTGGCCATATGCCACGGACCCCCAGGGGTCCCCGGACTCCACCTTGACAACCGCAGTGATAAATTAGCGGACGATAATGGGAAATATGCAGAAATGATGCTTTATTCCAATAATTAAATTACAGCCTTTAAATTGAGCCAATAACTTCACCATTGCTG
Source organism: Merluccius polli (assembly GCA_030340625.1). Taxonomy (NCBI): domain Eukaryota; kingdom Metazoa; phylum Chordata; class Actinopteri; order Gadiformes; family Merlucciidae; genus Merluccius; species Merluccius polli. Next base: position 74,089 of record JAOPHQ010005756.1, on the reverse strand, counting down.
CACGCTGTTGTCACTCTCATGACGTCTAACTTGTGCATCTGAGCAGAGCCACACGGTGTGGCCTTAGTAGATGAGGGAGCAAAACAGCAAACATGTCATCGCTGGTTTGGACGTTTTTCAGTCGCAGAGGACGGCAGCATGATTGCCATTTGAAATACATGTTCAGCTGGGGTTCCAAGAGGAGGGACAAAGTCTACTAGATTTACCACAACAAATCTTAAAAGTCACCTGCAGTGTCCACTGCAACTTGTGTTTACAATTATTAGTGATGTCAGTTGCGTGGTAACAAACTACAGATTACTAACTGGTCATCGGCATTGAGGTAATCATCAGTTATCCACTTGTTGTAAAACATTATCCTGCATCCCTAGGTAAAGGGTAAAACAGATCTCTTAAAATGATGGTGGCGGAAAGCGTTGAGCTGCTATGGGAAGATCTGATGCGCCATAACCTCATTTAGCCATGAACATAAACGGCAATTATGTTGCATCATACTCTGGTAGGATAGAAGACTGATGTGAATCAATGTGCTGACGTACCTTAAATTGACTTGGATCACTAAAAGTCTTCCCACACTGCTTACAGTGGTACGGTTTCTCTCCTGTATGGATGCGCTGGTGAATCTTCAGCTCAACAGATTGCTTAAAGGTTTTCCCACATTGCTGACAGTGGTACGGTTTCTCTACCGTATGGATACTCTGGTGACTCTTCAGTTTATCAGAGCGACTAAAGGTTTTCCCACACTGCTGACAGTGGTACGGTTTCTCTCCTGTATGGATGCGCTGGTGAATCTTCAGAGAACCAGAGTGACTAAAGGTTTTTCCACACTGCTGACAGTGGTACGGTTTCTGTCCTGTATGGATGCGCTGGTGACTCTTCAGATGTTCAGATTGATTAAAGGTTTTCCCACACTTTCCACAGCAGTACGGTCTCTCTCCTGTGTGAAGACGCTGGTGTACCTGGAGTAGGGACAACAATTATACAATGGGTAATTCCAATTAAGCAATCTGATTGGTCAACTAGGCATTTAGAATGTGATCATCTCAGGTAAAAGTAGGGATGCATGACAAATATCAGGTCCAATAAATCAGGGGTTCTCAATCTTTTTCAAGCCAGGAACCCATACAATGGATACATCTTTACAAGGACCCCCTACCATTGTTATAGTTTGCATCCTGAATCCAACTCAATGACCATGAATCCGAAAAAATATATTGTCCTAGTATAACTTGCCAGGAAATGTATTAACATGCATTGTAAATCGTGTGCTCTGCCTACTGGCTCAATTAACTTTTCTTGAAGAAAATGACACTGTGGTAATTATCTCAAAAAGGTACGCTTGTTTTACTTCACATTTTTTATTTTTTTCCAATTATGTAGGAGTTTTATAAATTATTTTCAGGACCCCTTGGCCATATGCCACGGACCCCCAGGGGTCCCCGGACTCCACTTTGAGAACCGCAGTGATAAATTATCGGACGATAATGGGAAATATGCATTAATTATGCTTTATTCCGATAATTAAATTACAGCCTTTAAATGGAGCCAATAACTTCACCATTGCTGCACGCCGTTGTCACTCTCATGACATCTAACTTGTGCATCTGAGCAGAGTCACACGGTGTGGCCTTAGTAGATGAGGCAGCAAAACAGCAAACATTTCATCGCCGGTTTGGACGTTTTTCAGTCGCAGAGGACGGCAGCATGATTGCCATTTGAAATAAATGTTCAGCTGGGGTTCCAAGAGGAGGGACAAAGTCTACTAGATTTACCACAACAAATCTTAAAAGTCACCTGCAGTGTCCACTGCAACTTGTGTTTACAATTATTAGTGATGTCAGTTGGTTGGTAACAAACTACAGATTACTAACTGGTTATCGGTATTGAGGTAATCGTCGGTTATCCACTTGTTGTAAAACATTATCCTGCATCCCTAGGTAAAGGGTAAAACAGATCTCTTAAAATGATGGTGGCGGACAGCGTTGAGCTGCTATGGGAAGATCTGATGTGCCATAACCTCATTTAGACTTGAACATAAACGGCAATTATGTTGCATCATACTCTGGTATAGAGATGTTCCGATACCATTTTTTCCCTCCCGATACCGATTCCGATACTTGTGCTGTGGGTATCGGCCGATACCGAGTACCGATCCGATACCAGTATGTTTTAAAAATAGCATACATGCATGACTGTGATATGATTATCATAGTGGTAAGGCCTGGCTCAGGTTAAACTCTTTGTAAAACATGAATAAATAGAGCAAATTCAATCCATTTATTTTTAAATAGAACAGTTAACAGCTAACCTAGCTAGCCTAGTTAGCCCTTTTTAGTGTTGGTGTTTTATTTGATTTTAACATCTGAATGTTAGTGAGAAGAAAAGATGGATGAAAAAAAAACAACACCAAAATACAGCGGTTAAAGCTAGCGAGTGAGTCCGGGAGAGGGCTACTCTCCTCGGACACATTACTCTGAAGCCCCGGCGACGGGGAAGTAGGGTGACCATTTATGAGTTGTTGAAAATGAGGACACCTCAGCCCGTGGGGGGGTGCGCGCCTCGGACCTACGGCCGTGGGGGGGGGCGCGCGATCGCAACACACCGCGGACCTACGGCCGACGGGAGGGGGGAACCGGACAGTCCGGCCTAAAGCCGGACGAATGGCCACCCTATCTGGAAGAGCGGATTAATAAATAAAATAATGTGAGCGCGGTACAGCGGACCTGAACCGGATGTGATGAGACCTGTTTCGCAGAATGCAGAAGTATGTTGCGCATAACGTATTAGATTACTAATTGAAAACATTACGTGGTATCGGATCGGTGCCTGGACTCCAGTAGTCGGCGATACCGATGCCAGCATTTACGGCAGTATCGGAGCAATTTCCGATACTGGTATCGGAATCGGAACAACTCTACTCTGGTAGGATAGAAGACTGATGTGAATCAATGTGCTGACGTACCTTAAAATGACTTGGATAACTAAAAGTCTTCCCACACTTCCGACATTGGTACGGTTTCTCTCCGGTATGGATGCGCTGGTGAATCTTCTGATGAGTAGATTGACTAAAAGTCTTGCCACACTGCTGACAGTGGTACGGTTTCTCTCCTGTATGGATGCGCTGGTGTTTCTTCAGATCACCAGATTCATTAAAAGTTTCCCCACACTTTCCACAGCAGTACATTCTCTCTCCTGTGTGAAGACGCCGGTGTACCTGGAGTTGGGATGTTGACAATTATACAATAGGTAGTTCCACTAGCAATCTAATTGGTCAACTAGGCATTTAGAATGTGATCAAATCAGGTAAACAGTAAAACAGATCTCTGAAAATGATGTTGGCGGACTGGTTGAGCTGCTATGGGAAGATCTGACTCGCCCTTATATCATTAAACCATAACAATACACACCAATTACATTGTAAAGTACCCTGGTAGGATAGAAGACCGTGTGATGTGAATGCGCTGATGTACCTCAAAATTAGTTGGATCACTGAACGTCTTCCCACACTGCTGACAGTGGTACAGTTTTTCTCCTGTATGGATGCGCTGGTGTCTCTTCAGACTACTAGATTGACGAAAGGTTTTTCCACACTGCTTACAACAGTGGCGTCTGGCTTCGTCTGCTGTAATCTGGCTCGTCTTTTGGACGGGTTCTGGGGAGGCTCTGACTGGCTCTTGAGAGGAGGCTGCGATGTATGGGAGGAGGCCAGTCTCCACTTCATGTGTTCATAGAAGACAAACTGAGACGTTAACATTCAGGAGTACTGACACTGGGGACAGGGTAATACCTGCGCTGTGTCAGCTGGGATTTCACTCCTAGGAGAGAGAGATTATTAAAAATATATATATTATACTGAAATATTTAAAAGTGAATTAATTAATATTCAAAAAATGTGCATACAAACTGCGCTATATAACTATCTGTACTTGTAGTATTTAATATGTTGTATAAATCTGTGTAGTATTTTATGACAGACATACGTCCAAACCTGAGAAAACGACACAACAGCCAGGCGCGCTGGAACCCGTTTCATGTGAGGGGGGCTGGGGGCTATGGCAGGCCGAGTGTGCCATAATTCGGGCGTAATTTAGGGCTTTGACGCGTCTTGGAACGCGTCAATTGACGCGTCGTTTGCATTTCACGCGTCTCGGAACGCGTCAATTGACGTGTCGTTTGCATTTCGAACGCGTGCTTGAACGCGTTTACTGAACTCTACTGAACGCGTTCAGTAGACGCGTCAAGAAACGCGTATTGTCAGATGCTAATGATCTCCTCCCTTCAATTTTTTGAGCCAATAGTTTTGAACTGCTTTCAACCAATCATATGCCAGGGAAAACAGACCACAACAGTCGAGGCCAGATCTCCTTTGGCAAATCTTTCCTGTCGCAAAGTTTGCTCAAACTACTACTACTACAAACTACTACTACAGGCCTATTTGTTTATGGTTTTAGTTTAGTGTATAGTGTGCTTATGACTTGGACGCAAAACCATGGGAAAAGAATAGGCAGAAAAAATGTAACAGTCATACAATTTAAGGGCCATTATTGTAACCCCTCTACGTTTGGCACTTTGGACCAACGTAGTCAGGGTACGTTTTTATATGAGACTGGGTTGACATATGACATAGAAAGAATGTGTGCCATGGTTGTAGTGCAAAATAATATTACAGTGCAAGATGTACTTAAAATGCATTAAATATAAACAATAGAAATAAAAGAGAATAATGAAAACAGTAGGAGAGTATTAATGAATGAGAGTTACTAACAGTATTCAAGTAATACGTTAGGACTCAGTCCAGGTTGGGGGAAGGAGGGGTTGTGAATATGGGACTTAAAACTTAAGACTTAAAAACCATGCATAGGTTGGGTTTCGCAGCTAAAAAATACTCAAGATGAAAGGTAGAGTTTTTTAAACCATTACACTGGCATACTTTGTTTACATTGGTATGCACACAGTGAGTATTGAAGTATAGGCTTATTAATGACAAGATACCTTAAATAGCAAAAATATCTGTCAAAAAGCTATTAAAATAACAACAAACTCTGGACATGACATGCAGCACACTGCAATACTTTTTGTCTAGCCTTAACACATGGCATAACAGACAGCATGGACACTAAAATTAGATGGACACTAAACTTAAAAGTGATACATAGAGTGGGAATTGAACCTGCAGCTCAACTGGTAGCTGCCTCAAAAACCGGCATTAACCATTAACCATTAGACTATCAGTCCTTCTCCCAGTCAAAAGCCACACAGTGAGTTTTGGAGTTCAGTCTTATCAATGACAAGATGCCTTAAATAGCAAAAATATCTGTCAAATATCTTTTAAAATAACACAAAATGTTCACAAATGCTAGATATCATTTTTTTCAAGCACACTATACACTAAACTAAAACCATAAACAAATAGGCCTGTAGTAGTAGTTTGTAGTAGTAGTAGTTTGCGACAGGAAAGATTTGCCAAAGGAGATCTGGCCTCGACTGTTGTGGTCTGTTTTCCCTGGCATATGATTGGTTGAAAGCAGTTCAAAACTATTGGCTCAAAAAATTGAAGGGAGGAGATCATTAGCATCTGACAATAGGTGTTTCAGCCTATCATTTATCAACTAAGTTTGACTATCCGGAATTGACATTGTAGATATCAACAACTTCTTTCTGACTAGTCGTAATTACATTTTGAATAGTTGGAATTTTCATTCAAGATATCTGTAATGTAATTGTGACTAGTCGAAACGACAGATAAAGATATCTGTAATTCAGTTTTGACTAGGCGAACCTGAATTACAGATATCTGCAATGACGTCACGGAAACCGACATTCAACTCGTCACACATCTTAAATGACAATTGCAGATATCTGTAATTCAGTTTTGACTAGGCAGAATGAAAGTTAAAGATATCTCAAATGTCATTTGAGTGCGAATTATTGGGCATGACGTTTTAGATATCCAGAAATACGTAATTTCCCCTTGCCGCCAGCTCCTGCCTGGCACGGGCTGCAGCGTTAGAAAGACGGTTAAAAAGCCCGACCTCCGGCTGCTCTGACATGGTGCTAATACATGCTAATCCATGGACCGATGTAATCAGTGAACACAGGTGAATTGTGTGTGACTGATGATTAGAACAACTACCTGCTCCTCTCCCGCCTAAAGTGGGAGAGACAGCTAGCTCAAATTGTGGCATCGGCAGCTCGCAGTGGCATTTCCGGTGGCAGGTTGAGATGCCGTGGCATCTTACGGTGAACAGCTGGCAACCCAATGCCATATAAACGGCGAAAGATGCCGCGGCATCTCAACCTGCCACCGGAAATGCCACTGCGAGCTGCCGATGCCACAATTTGAGCTAGCCCCTGCTGTAAAGTGGTATTTGTCATTACAGATATCTGAAACGTCATTTCACCTAGTCAAAACTCTAATTCAAGATATCTGTAATTACATTTTGACTAGGCGGAATGAAAGTTACAGATATCTACAATTTTAGATATCTCTAATCAAAATTCATTTCAAGATCTCTATAACTTGATAATAGACATCTACAATTCAATTATGACTATCCCTAACTCCAGTTTTAGATATCTACAACTTCATTTTGACTATCCATAACTCCAGTTAGAGATATCTACAACTTCATTTCGCCTAGTCAAAACTTAATTTAAGATATCTGAAAAGGGACATGTAGATATCTTGAATTGAGGTGAATTAAAAGATATCTTGAACTGGAATTATGACTAGTCAGAATCAAATTGTAGATATCTCAAACTGGAATTACTATATCTACAATTCAGTTGCAGATATCCGTAATTCACATAGTGGATATCCGCAACTGAATTGTAGATATCTGTAATGAGAAACCCCATAGACATGAATGGCAAAAATGACGTAAATTCTCCTAGGAGGAATGTCTTTGTGGATATCTGAAATGCCAATTGTGGATAGGAGGAATGTAGTTGCGGATATCCGAAATGTTCTTTTTGACTAGGCGAAACTGAATTGCAGATATCTGCAACACATATCCAGTCTAGCTAATCAATGTTAAAACGGCTTGCCATAGGCGCGGGGCTGAGGCAATGTCAGGGGGGCTGCAGCCCCCCCTTCCCGCGCTAGTGCAAACAGCCCAAAGCAGCATTGGATACCTAAAGGAATGGGCACTAAACGACACTAGGAAACAGGATCCCTTGAAACAGCCATACCCTGACTTATGGTTCCCTCTTGCCACACAACCCGACCTACAAAATCACAATCAATATATCAGCAACACCTAACTAATAAATATGGAGTCAGAACAGTCTCATTAATAATGAATGCACAGAGAAGGATTCACAAATGTATTTTGTGATTTATATATAAATTACTCTCTTCTCATATACATTTCAATGCACACACAAATGGATTTCGGCATGTACAAATGTAAAATAAATCCATAAACAACAATAAGTTTCACAAACACATTTCTGATCCACACACAAATGTATCTTGTTTTAAATAAATGTAATATAATTCCATAAATATATTAATTACATATTTTCTTCAAAAATGTATTTGAATATTGTTACATTTATATACAAACTGTTAAACTTGAATTTACAAGACGCTTTTCATTTGTGAACTTGTTTGCATTTGTGTGTGAACTGGTCTGTATTTATTTGTGGATTTTTGAGACTCCCCTGACACGGCTGGATTCACAAATGCATTTTTTTCACCAAGGAACTCTCTGTAGCCAATCAGATGCCTCCTTAGTTTTCAGCCAATCACATGACTGCAATCCCACGAGGGGTACCTCAGCATGGCCAGCGCACAGCATTTTCTCTGCGCATTTTGTGTTACTTTTCGGTAAAAAAAAGAAAAAAAAAAAGTTATCGGACTTCACTGGTAACTGTGCGTTCACATCAGAAGCGAATTGCGCTGCAAAGACGCTTTGGTCGCTCATAAATATTAGCTGCGAATATTTCTGTTCGCTTTTGTCGCTCATGACGTACAATTCAATTTTGCAGACGCATTTAAATGAGCCGTATGCCTTTAGTACAGACAGCCATATCAAAGAGTGAACTCCCACACACTTTGGCCATATTGCAGAGACGGTTTTGATTGTTTGATAAACGATAGTCAAACATCCCTCGTAACTACGCCGTGAAGGTGAACCCTCCCGGACTCCGCTATTAACATGAACCGCACCACCGGAGGAGCCGCACATCCACACGCACCGGACACCACAATACAAACACACATGTTTTCCATTTGATTGCTTTTAAATAATGTTGTGTGCAGGTGCGGTTAAATAGGATTATTAAAAGTGTTCATGTCTCCTTCCTGGTCCAGAACCGCTTGGTCCATGCCGTTAATAGGACCGCTTCGTGCGTGTGCTTGTAAAAATGATACTTAAGCTGATTATTACGGTATTGTATTGGATCGTACAACAGCGGGTGCCCCGCCACAGCCGCGATTAACTTTTCAGTCAGTCGATATTTTGATGTACAGTAGGAACCAAAGTGCCGGTGTTCCCTGGGATCCACGCAATCGATCGCTTCTGATGTGAACGCACAGAGTTCAGCCTCAACATGGCGTCTGGTAATGGCAATCCCGATTCAAGTGTCACGTAAATCGTGATTGCCATTCCCAGACGCCATGTTGAGGCTGAACTCAAGTGGAAGAAAGGTCAAGTCCGGATCTTTCTTTTTTTATTTTACCGAAAAGTAACGCAAAATGCGCAGAGAAAATGCTGTGCGCTGGCCATGCTGAGGTACCCCTCGTTGGACTGCAGTCATGTGATTGGCTGAAAACGAGGCAGGTATCTGATTGGCTACAGAGAGTTCCTTGGTGAAAAAAATGCATTTGTGAATCCAGCCATGTCAGGGGAGTCTCAAAAATCCACAAATAAATACAGACCAGTTCACACACAAATGCAAACAAGTTCACAAATGAAAAGCGTCTTGTAAATTCAAGTTTAACAGTTTGTATATAAATGTAACAACATCCAAATACATTTTTGAAGAAAATATGTAATTAATATTGTGGCGACCGGTGCGGGAGGAATGAGACAGGAGCCCAGGGTTACATGTTTACGCAACTCCCGTGCCCCATACACCGCACGACCCCGGGAGTTGCCTTTATTTGTACACCCATACACACAGACAGAAACACGGCACACCTGACAAACACAACTAGGACCCTCACTCACGGTCCAACCCCTACCCGAGATTCACCATAGGGTCCAACCCCTTGCGCAGGTAACCCCTTGCGCAGGTAACCCCCGTAGGGTCCAACCCCTTGCGCAGGACCCCCATAGGGGGCATGGCCGTGATCGCCACACAGCTCCCCCCTGAGGGGTCAGTCGTCCCCGACGACCCCCTCACCAGACACATAGTCCCTCAAATGTTCGTCGAGCCGGCGGCGCCGGCTAGGCCGCTGGGGCGAAGTCCAGGCCTGGAACCCTCCTCTCCGTCCTCTTCCTGCTCGCAGTAGTCCGCCCGTCGGACGTGAGGTCGGGAGGCACCGGTCGTCTGCAGGCTGGTTTGGGTCGGAACGCTCTCGTTCCGCCCGCCCCGTCTCGTCCATTGCAGCACCGAGGTTCGTGGCCTGGAGGTCCCGCAGGCTGCCGGGCCAGGTCCAGAGGACTTGCACCGCCGTTCCCTCCAACGCTAGGGCAAGCTGGGTGGCTGTGCACCAGTCGCGACCGGTGACATGCCAGGAGCTGAAACTGCGGGCCATTCCTCCGTCTCCTCCTCTCTCGGCCGCGCCGCCATAGGCAATCCCCACTCCGGGACAGTCCGCTTCTCCATGGTCCGTTCTAATCCCACTTCTGACACCAATGTGGCGACCGGTGCGGGAGGAATGAGACAGGAGCCCAGGGTTACATGTTTACGCAACTCCCGTGCCCCATACACCGCACGACCCCGGGAGTTGCCTTTATTTGTACACCCATACACACAGACAGAAACACGGCACACCTGACAAACACAACTAGGACCCTCACTCACGGTCCAACCCCTACCCGAGATTCACCATAGGGTCCAACCCCTTGCGCAGGTAACCCCTTGCGCAGGTAACCCCCGTAGGGTCCAACCCCTTGCGCAGGACCCCCATAGGGGGCATGGCCGTGATCGCCACAATATATTTATGGATTTATATTACATTTATTTTAAACAAGACACATTTGTGTGTGGATCAGAAATGTGTTTGTGAAACTTATTTTTGTTTATGGATTTATTTTACATTTATAAATGCCGAAATCCATTTGTGTGTGCATTGAAATGTATTTGTGAGAAGAGAGTAATTTATATATAAATCACAAAATACATTTGTGAATCCTTCTCTGTGCATTCATTATTAATGAGACTGTTCTGACCCCATAAATAAAGGGCATCGTGTCCAGACAAAGTGAGATACTTCACTTACTCAGACAGCGCAGCAGGGACCAACGACCAGCGGCTTGCAGCTCGTAAGACGTGTGGACTGAGAGAGACTGCAGGGAGCCTAAATGCTAAAAACAAACACGTCAACCAGGAAGTTGCAATCGCCCTACGGTGCCCATCTAGGTCCAATCGTTGACCGGATGCAATCCGCGTCCAGCGCGCGTCAAACCATAGACATATATACATAGACGCCTCATAGACTGACGCTGCCCGTTAGAGCTGGGACGTAGCAGCGCGGCCGCCATCTTGGATGGGTCCCCAGTGCGCCCCCAGTGCATTCATTTCTATGGAGGAAGGTGTATCCCCAACTACAATAATAAGCATAACTCCCCGAATTTTTACCGGATTTTCACACGGTTTGGTTTGTTACAAATGGCAGAGATTTATTTATGATACAGGACGAATCTTTTTTTTTTTTTAAATAATAAGAATTATTGTTCAATCTTACTTGTTAAAGGTAATCCCACGCGATCTGGTGTCAATACTGCGCCGTAAGCTGCACAACATACTGCATAGCTTGCTCTCCCGTTGACTCCTATGCTAGACTAGAGTGAGAACTCCCTACCAATATGGCGGCGACGCTGGGTTACGTTCCATCACGTCATGAGGCGTCTATGTATATATGTCTATGCGTCAAACCCATAGCTATAGAGAAAAAGTGATTCGTATCCGCAGCAGAGCGTCCGTGGGCGGGACCAAATAGTTCCGCCCATAATTTCATAATCCAATGAAAGTCGCCGGCAGGGGGTGCATTTTTCAAATGGATAAAGATCGCAGCACACTCTTATACAATTTTTCAAATAATTGGGGCGGGGCGGGACGGGGGGACGGACGACGACAACTTCACACAGGCGGCGCAGCATCCAAGACATTTCTGAACTTATGTTATGGCGACCATTAAAATACATTGAAGGACATTTGCGGCATGTTAATGCAATACTTTGGGGGGAATTCACTTGAACTAAGTTAATTCATTGAACATTATGTAGGATACCCACCTCCGTCCAGCTGGATGCCCTCTTCACTTCTCCAGAAAGTATCCCGCGCAAAGAGTATGCTGCGATCTTTATCCATTTGCCGGCGACTTTCATTGGATTATGAAATTATGGGCGGAACTATTTGGTCCCGCCCACGGACGCTCTGCTGCGGATACGAATCACTTTTGCACCAAATGTACCACCTAGACGTGGTGCAAAACTACCTGCAAAAAACCCACAGCTGAGACTTGCAGGAGCAGATTCGAGCAGTTGTAACGACGGATTTGTGCTCGCTCATTAAAATGCTGAATCAACATAGCGCTCTATATCATTTTATTTGTGAGGAAATTGTTCACAGATGTGCAACTTCTGATGCATTAGTTCACATTTGGGTTTACGAATGCACACATTTTGGGCATGTTATCAGATTATGAAACACGGGTGTGCGAATGTGTTCTGCACCAACTGCGCTGCAATGATTGTAGCAAAAGTGTCAAGTGCATGACTCTTTGAAGTTGTGATGCACAGGAGAGGATATGTGCACCTGTAACACAGACTTGTGAACTCGTAGACCATATTTTGTGTTTGCAATGGTAGAAAAAATATTTACGACTTCAAATGTACTGTTACACATTTGTGACTTTGGGGTACACATGCTAAATAAATATTTACGACTTCAAATTTACTGTGACTTTAGTGTACGCATACAAAATCTGCAGTTACAGGTGCTTGAGACTTTTGCTCCAATAATACCTTCATAGAAAAGAAGTGTACTTGAAAGGACCCGTATGTGTACTCAAAATGGCCAAAATGCTGAGTGTGCTACGGGGTACACTATGCGTACTCAACGGCAGCCATCTTAGCTACGTAGCGGAAGAGGCTGAGCCGCGCTCAGAGAACGTCTAATGAATTCACGTGTTTGGCAGGTGACGCGGCCGCGCAGCTGATGTCATTTCCGTTAAGTGCGCCACAGAGTATTGCATTCGGAACAGCACTAACATCTGAAGCTCTGCGTACCTATTGAGTGCGGAAAGTGTACTATGTTTAAGTGTACTCATGGAAGTACAGATATCGGAACACGGCCCAGTATTCTGGCAGGCCACGGGTCGATGCCGCTCGTCGTGTTTGGAAACATTTCCTTTGGGTTTTTGTTACCGAGTAGGGGCTGGTGCGTGACAAGTGGTCTGAACGGTATCGGCCGACGGCCTGTATAGGTCCGGTATACGGTACACTTGCTTATATTCTTTATCATGGCAGACAATCTTGAAGATAGTATGGATGATTTGGATCAAGATGAGGGTAACTGGCAGGTAAGGAGGATAAATAAAGCAAAGCGGGTTAGAGGATTGCAGGAATCAGTGGATAGTGAGGTGAAATGGAGTGTTGTTGTGAGGTTTGGAGAGTCAGGAGTGAAACGTTTGGATCCATTAAAACTGACGAAAATAATTAAGAATCAGGTTGGCGAGGTTAAGTATGCTAGAGTTCTAAATGATGGCAATTTATTAATTGGATGTATCTCTGAAGAGCAGGTTGGAAGAGCTTTAAAGCTGCAAGCTGTTGGGAAAACAGCGGTAGTAAAGGTGGTGAAAGTGGGTGAACAAGGAAGTAAAGGAGTAATTTATGGGATCCCTTTAGCAATTGAAATGAAGGAGCTGGTTAAAAACTTAAAAGAAAAGTGTGATTCTGTTCAGAGTGCAAAGCGTTTAACCAAGGGGGTTGAGAAAGTAGAATCCGAATCAGTTTTGATACAGTTTAGTTCAAAAGAATTGCCTACAGAGCTTTACTTTGGATATATGAGATACAGGGTAAGAGAGTTCACTCAGAAGCCAATAAGATGTTATAAATGTCAGAAGTTTGGGCATGTAGCAAAATTGTGCAAAGGTACGCAAAGGTGTGCTAAATGCGGAGGGGAGCATGATTATGGGGAGTGTGGTGAGGGGGTAAGACCTAAGTGTTGTAATTGTGGAGGGGGACATAGTGCAGCATACTGGGGTTGCGAAGTAATGAGAAGGGAGACTGAGATTCAAAGTGTAAAAAGGAAGGATAGAGTTCCTTATGCAGAAGCAGTTAAAAGAGTGGAGCAAACAAAGAAGGTGAATAAGGGGAATATTAGTGGGGAAATAGAAACAAGCAAGGTATGGGCTCAGAGACAAGAACATGTTAGAGAGAAGGAGAAAAGGGAATGGGAGGAAAAGAGGGACTTAGTTATCTTTATTGCAGGGGTAATTAATGCAACAGCTGAGGTCAAATCTAAAACTGAAAGGATTCAAATTATAGCAAAGGCAGCAATTCAGCATTTGGGCATGATAGACTTAAAATGGGAGGAAATAAGAGATTGTCTTGTGATTCAGTCAAGCCAGGAAGTAGGTAAAGGATGATCTTATTTATTATGTTCATTTTACAATGGAATGCAAGGAGTCTGTTGGCAAATGGTCAAGATTTTAAGAAGTTTGTAGATAGCAGAAGTGTAAAGCCAGATGTAATATCTATTCAAGAGACGTGGTTAAAACCAAGATTTGATTTTGTTTTATCTAATTATATGGTCATTAGAAGAGACAGAGAACAAGGAAGTGGTGGGGGATGTGCTACTTTTGTAAGGAAGGGTATACCATATAGGTTGTTGGGTACAGGGGAGGAGCAAGAATATGTGGTAGTGGAAGTATGGGCAGATAAAAAGAAAGTTGTGGTAATAAATTATTATAATCCTTGTAAACAGCTAGAATTAAATGAGTTAGAGAAAATAGAAGGACAGGATAGGGATAATGTTGTATGGTGTGGAGATTTTAACGCTCATAATACACTGTGGGGAGGGGAGAAGACAGATAAAAATGGACAGGTGATTGAGGAGGTAATGAATGATAAGAACTTAGTTTGTTTAAATGATGGAAGAAGGACTAGGATTGACGTCAGAACTGGTAAAGAGTCAGTATTAGACCTTACCTTTTTGTCTAGTAGATTGGCTCCAAAGTGTGAGTGGGAAGTACATGGAGAAGGTACTATTGGAAGTGACCATTACCCAATTAAATGTAAGCTGGATGTTGATGTAAGAGTGAGTGCAGAAGATAGTCATGGAAGGTGGATTTTTAAAAAGGCAGAGTGGGAGAGATTTACAGAAACAAGTGATTTGTATATTAGTTCAGTCCAAGAAACAAATGATATTGAAAGAAATGAAAGTGAATTGAGACAGAGTATTTATATGGCTGCAATGGATACCATACCAAAAAGTTCAGGGAAACTAGTGAGGAAAGCGGTTCCATGGTGGAATGTTAAATGTGATGAGGTAGTTAAGGAAAGGAATAGAGCCTTGAGAAGGTTAAAAAGGACTCATAATTTTCAACATTTTATTGAGTACAAGCAAGCACAGGCAGTAGTGAGAAGGGTCATAAGGCAAAGGAAAAGATCATACTGGAGGAGTTTTTGTAGTTCAATTGGAAGTACTATTAATTTAAATTATGTGTGGGGAATGATTAAGAAAATGGAAGGTAATAGGAGAGAGTGGAATTATCCAATCCTTTCAGATGGGGATCAGGTGGCTGTATCAAATTTAGAGAAGGTAGAAATGATGGTGAATACACTGAGTAAGGTACATAGTTCTAGTAATTTATCAGAAGAAGAAAGAAGGGGTAGGGAAGAAACAAGGAGTTTATATACTGAAGTTATTCAAAGGAAAGAAAGGTTAGAGGATAAATATAATGTTCCATTTACACTGAGAGAATTAAGAAATGCATTGGATAAGTGTAAGAATTCTTCTCCTGGTAAAGATGAAATTTGTTATTGTATGTTGAGACATTTAAGTGATGAGGGGATTCAGAAGGTTTTAAATATATTTAACAAAGTGTGGGAGGAGGGACGAATTCCTGCAGGGTGGAAGGAGGCGGTTATTGTTCCAATAAGAAAACCAGGAAAAGATGCTAGTAATCCAGCAAATTATAGGCCAATAGCGCTAACTTCTCACTTAGGTAAGTTAATGGAAAGGTTGGTCAATGGAAGGATGATGCACTTTATGGAAGAAAGGGGGTTAATGGCTAGGTATCAGAGTGGTTTTAGAAAGGGGAGAAGTACTATTGATTCAATCATATGTATTGAGGATGAAATAAGAAAAGCTCAGATAAAGAAAGAAACTGTTGTGGCAGTATTTTTAGATGTGGAAAAAGCGTATGATATGTTATGGGTAGAAGGTCTCTTAATTAAAATGCATATGCTAGGAATTGGGGGAAATATGTTTAATTGGGTAATGGACTTTTTAAATGGTAGAACTATACAGGTGAGAATAGGGAAAGAAATATCTAGAAGATGTCTGGTAGAAAATGGGACACCACAAGGTAGTGTTATTAGTCCATTGCTATTCAACATAATGATTAATGATGTTTTTTCTAATGTCCACCCTGAGATTGGGAAGTCACTATTTGCAGATGATGGTAGTCTATGGAAAAGGGGAAAGAATGTGAAGTATATCCTGAAAAAGGTACAGGAGGCTCTAACTAGGGATGGGGATCGTTAATATTTATTGATATCGATACCTTTATCGATACTCCTTATCGATCCGAGTCTTTATCGATACCACTATCGATACTTTTCTATTATTTGGTGGAAAGACGACGCGACAATTTGTTTTCAACAGAACTGGTATTGCTTAACAAGTGAGCATAACAAAAACGTTTCTAGCCTTCAATAAACATGGCTAATGTAATAGGCCACTTCGAAATGACATACAACTAACAATAGAAAGAATAGATCAGCAGCACCAAATGAAAAATAAGTCATAATGTATATGGGTCACACAAAAGGAAATAAAATATAATCTCATAATTTAACAGGGGTTTTTTTGCAGAAAAATTAACATGTCTGCCTTGTCAGTCATGATCCTCCAGATTTTTAATATACTATACAACTGTATTACTCATGTTTCTCGCCAAAATCTCAATTTCCCTTTTCTTTACATTACACTTGAACGCATCATGATAACCTAATAGTCGTTTTACTGAGCCAACCTGAACACATCATCACGCAGCACGTCTGAATCTTTATTTACTTTTCAATATAACTAGCTTGTATGCTGCCGATTACAACACGGATTTCACAATTGGATTACTATTTTTAACTAACGGGACAAGCAAGGGTGGACTGGCCATCGGGCGTACCGGGTGAGCCGATGCACATTTTTGGGCCGGTCCAGGACTGTCATAAATTAGGGTTTTAATAATCGTATTTAACCGTATAACTGCACACAACTTTATTTAAAAGCAATCAAATGTAAAACATGTGTGTTTGTATTCTGGTGTCCGGTGCGTGTGGATGTGCGGCTCCTCCGGCGGAGCGGTTCATGTTAATAGCGGAGTCCGGGAGGGTTCACCTTCACGGCGTAGTTACGAGGGATGTGCGACTATCGTCTTAAAAAATACTAAAGTGTTTTTTAAAGTTAGAAAGATATTAGATATTCAACCGATATTCACGCTCCGAATTACAGCGATCAGACACGGGGAACTAAAGCCGCGATCACCGGTATGAGTCCCGTATGTCTAGCGGTGTCTAGCGGTGTCTACCTGCCCCCCCGTCGGTCGTAGGTCCGGGGTGGCTTACGATAGATGAAAATTTAAAACTGAAGTTATATGGAAGGAATTTGGAAAGGGTTAAAAGTTTTAAGTTTCTTGGTGTGTGGCTTGATACAAGACTTACATGGAGGGTTCATATACTGAATGTAGTGAACAAATGTAAAAGAGTAATGAATTTAATGAGATGTCTTGCTGGAACAGAATGGGGAGCAGATGTAGCTTCTTTGAAGCAAATTTATGTGTATTTAATTAGAGCCAGAATTGAGTATGGGTGTTTGGTTTATGGATCTGCAGCCAAATCAGTTTTAACTGAATTAGATATAGTTCAAGCTAAGGCACTGAGAATATGTACAGGAGCAGTGCGATCTTCTCCAGTTTGTTCCTTGCAGGTAGAAACAGGAGAAATGCCAATTTGGGTTAGAAGAAAACAGCTTCAGTCTAACTACTGGGTCAACTTGATGGGTCAAAGGTGTGATCATCCAGTTAAAATTGCAATCCAGGCAAGCTGGGAGAGAGAGGTAGTAAGACTTCCAAGTTTTGGATGGACTGGGGAAGCATTGGCACAGGAAATGTCTATACGTGACCAGAACTTTTGTCCAGGAGTGCTGTGGCCAATAGTTCCTATATGGCAGTTGGAGGTCCCAGAGGTAGATCTAGAGATTCTTGAGACTAAGTTAGAAAATCCTGAGTCAAATTTGGTACATGAATTCCAGTGTCATGTAAGAGAAAGGTATCAGGAGCATATATTAATTTTCACTGATGGGTCAAAAGACCAAGAGACAGGTGCTACAGGTGCAGCTTTTGTTGTTCAGAGATGGAATGCCCAAGTTTTTAAGAGAACTTAAAATTATTTGAGTGTGTTTGCAGTAGAATTGTATGCAATCCTGATGGCAGTGCAATGGACTGAGCAGATACAGAACCATAACGTTTTGATATGCAGTGACTCTGTGTCAGCTATCAATAGTATTGGGAAGGGATTGTCAAAAAGTAGGCAAGATCTTATTTATGATATTCTTCTGGCAATTAGAGATGTAAAAAGGAGAGGGGTGGAAATATCATTTGTATGGGTCCCAGCACATGTGGGTATTGCAGCAAATGAGAAGGTTGATAAATTGGCTAAGGAAGCTGCAAAAAAGGAAATTATAGATGTTGATATAAATTTGTCCAAGGGGGAAGGTAAAAGTATTGTGTGGCAGAAAACTATTTTAAAATGGCAACAATTTTGGGAACAAGAAAATAAAGGGAGGCACCTATTCTCATTAAATAGTAGAGTAACTGAGTCAATTAATGTTTGTAAAAGTGAAGGATTTACACGTAAGGAACAAGTTATTATTTCTAGAATGAGGATTGGTCATACATGTCTGAATAACACTTTATTTGTTTTAGGGAAACATCAGAATGGCTTGTGTTCATGTCAGGAACCTGAGACGGTGCAGCATGTTTTGATTTCTTGTAGAAAATATGACCGCCAAAGACAAGATCTGATAAGAGATTTGAGAGAAATTGGTTTGGAAGAAGTTTCTTTGAAGAGTATTTTAGAAGTAGGATCAAGTTGGAGAGGGAAAATATATCTGTTCACATTTTTAAAGGACACTGGACTGTTCAGCAGAATATAGTGCACTAAGGTGCTAGTACCATAGATGGCAGCAATGCAACTTCTTGGATGCCGGCTGCCGTAAAACTCCAAAGAAGAAGAAGAAGAAGGTGGTAGTTGCAAGGTGTTTATTCGGAGATCAAGGCAGGTGGTATACGCCGAGCTGATGGTACAACTTGTCATGACTGGCTCCTCCTCGAGTGTGTGTTGATGGCTGGTTTATCCTGGGTGCCATGATTGCTCATGCACCACAGGTGTGCAGCCCCACCCAGCCAGAGTCCAATCAGTCTGACTCAGGCCAGGTGAGGCTGTAAACCAGCCATCAACAACACACTCCACAAACACCCTCCACATATCCCCAACACCAAATTGAGGCCGGGGAGAATCCCCACCCTCGCCTACTCCACCCCCCACCCCCCCATCCCCCATCCAAGCAAACAGAAAAAAAAAAACACATACCAGACTCTCAACAGGGTTACCATAAAAAACCTGGACTCTTTTCAGGGTTGCCATACCTAAAATAAAAAAAACACAACCCCCTAAACCCCACACCTCCCCAGTGTCACACGCCAACCCCACCCTCCCCCTCCGTCCCGGAGACCGGAGGCCTGGGGCTGCTGCTTCAGCTGGCGGAGGTGTCTCTGGGCTAGCTGGTTGCAGGGGCTGGCTGGATGGGCTCGGAGGGAGGCCCGACAGCTGGGCCGCGGAGGTAGCTTCTCGGAGGGCCTGGAACAGTTTGTAGGTGCCTCCCTCCACCAGGGCGACGAGGCATGATCCCCCTCCCATCTCCTCCTGGAGCATGGGGCCTTGGGCTCCTGGTCCCCTGGCAGAGGGGCGGCTGGCCTGGGCTGCTCCAGGCTGGATCCGGGGGAGGCTAGCAGCAGACGGTTGCCGGTGGCGGTAGCTGCGCTGCCTCCCCGCTCCTCCGCTGGCCGTCGCTGCCGTTCAGGGGGGAGCTGGTGCTGGGGTGGCTGTCCTCTGCCGCGGCTGGTGGCTCCAGTGCAGCTTCAATGATCAGACTAGTACTGTCTTTTAACAGGCACTCATATCTTCATCCATTCAGTCACCTTTTTGGTCTCCTGAACAATCAACTGGGTCTGCAGATGCTCTGTTTGATTCTTTCAACTCAAGGATGACAAATCTTATGGATAACATTGCTCCTATAAAACCTAAAAAACAGAACACCATGGTTATCTAGTCCCTCCGTCAAATTCCTTAAAACGGATTGTAGAAAGTCTGAAAGGAAGTGGCGGAAATCAAAACTCCAGATGTGACACTTTTAGAGGAATGCTCCGTGTATATAATGACGCAATCTGCAGGGCAAGACAGTCCTTCTTTTCAAATATAATCAATCAAAACCTTAACAACTCTCGGGTGCTATTCTCTACTGTTGAAAAGCTAACATCTCCTCCATGTCAACTCCCCCTCGATCTGCATTCAACAAAAGCATGTAATGACTTTGCCTCTTTCTTTACTGAAAAAATTTCTAGAATTAGGGCCAACATTTCTTCTCAAACATGTATCAGTCTTAACCTGGAACTCCCACAAAAATGACCACCCACCTCAATGTCTGACTTCTCCTCTATTGATTCTGAAACTCTTCTTAAGACCATACATAACCTAAGTTCCTCCACCGGTTTACTAGATACTCTCCCTACCAAATTCCTAAAAACTGTGTCTCATCTTCTATCATCTGATCTACTCCTGATCATAAACACATCTCTGCAGTCAGGATCCTTTCCTAAATCCTTGAAGATGGCCATTGTGAAACCCCTTCTTAAGAAGAGAAGTCTAGACACCTCCGTTTTTAATAACTACAGACCCATTTCCAATCTTCCCTTTATTGGAAAAATAATTGAAAAAAATAGTTCTTATTCAACTGAGTGAATTTCTGTCCACTAATCACTGCCTTGATCCTTTTCAATCTGGCTTTAGATCATATGATAGCACAGAGACGGCTCTTATTAAAGTTTTAAATGATATTCGTCTTAACACAGTCTCACAAAGAGCATCAGTGCTAGTCTTACTGGACCTTAGCGCAGCGTTTGACACAGTGGACCATGCCATTCTTCTCCATAGACTGGAACACTGGGTTGGGCTATCAGGCACAGTTTTAGACTGGCTTGAATCATACCTTGAAGATAGGAGTTTCACTGTGACTATTGGTAACTGGTCCTCTTCATCCACTCCACTAACATGTGGTGTCCCCCAAGGGTCCATCTTGGGTCCTCTACTCTTTAATCTGTACATGCTTCCACTTGGACAGATTATTCGAAAGTACCAGATTTCATACCATAGTTATGCAGATGACACACAAATGTATTTATCTCTGTCACGCAATGACTCAAACCCACTTCAAGCTCTGTATCAATGTCTTGCAGATGTCAATATATGGATGTGTCAGAATTTTCTCCAACTTAACAAGGAGAAAACTGAAGTGATTGTATTTGGCAACAAAAAGGATAGGCTTTAACTAACTACATCACTTTCTAACAAGGGATTCCAGGTTAAAGGCCATGGTGCAGGTTAAACACCACTTTCGATTAATGGGTACATAAAGCACTCAAGATATGTATATGAAGTTAGAAATGTCTCCAAAATTGTGTTAAAGTGTAGTTTTTGGTCGTAACGGTTATTTTTAGCGCAATTCGGCGATGACGTCACATCGGTGAGACGTGGTGGAAGTAGCCTCAGCCTTGTACTAGAACTATGGCGTCTAACTGGGATGAGGAAGAGGTGGCAAGACCCACAAATAACATTTATGTTAGCATAGCCATATAATTTCGAACCGGTCAGAAGTGAGAGGGCGAATGAGAGCCGATGGCCGTCAAAGACAATGAAATGCATGGTCAGAGGAGAATGAGTGGAGAGTTGGCGAAGTGTCCTGGTCAGTCGCTAGCTACCATTTAGATCGCAGCAACGAGCGCTGGAGCGGTCTATGAACAGCAGTGCATACAATAACACTTTTTCCCCATCAGGGTACTGCTTACCGGGAGAGAGTAGTAAGCGTGTCTGTGCGGGCGGTGTCGTCCCATGGAAACTGTGGTGGAGAGCTTGTGTTGTAGGGAAGTGAGTGCGTTTTGGTCGAGGAGCTCACCCCGCGGCCATCAGATGTAACGTTCCTAACTCAGCATCCAGGATTTGAGGCATGCTGCCTGAATCCGTTTGTGCTAAAGATAACCTACTCACATTTCAGGCAGGATCATGGTCCCCTTCAAGCCAGCAGGCACGAGTATGTTCATTGTTTGTTTATTTTACCATTACTAGACTAGAGATGTGTTGCATAAACATGCATGACAAACAGGTATACAATTAATTTTCCAACCTACTTATCCCTAGGCAATACCGGTACACAGCGTACAGGCAGGCTGTACGCTGGCCTTATGGCGTTCTCGGTGTTCATAGAAGGAAGCCTCTACCCTCCTGTCTGGTTTCAACCATCAGGCTACAATTTCAGAGTGGTGATTAGACCTATCATGGCTTTCAATGGCCTCGTTTGGATGACAATGAATAAAAACCGTATTGGCACAACATGAATAAAATCAAGTATTTTTCAGTTCAAGAATTATGTTATGCTTGTTCTGTTGTGATCGCTCAACGGCCCTTAAAATGTGATAAAATACACAGAACACGTACATTCCAATGAAAACAGTTTATTAGTTTATCCCAAGTATATTACTGAACAAAGAGACAGGTTGGAAAGTTCCTGATAAAGTAAACAAATCACAAAAAATGGTTAGGCACAAAAAGAATCAACATGTATAAGTGTGGTCAACATGTAAGTGTGGTCTTACCCGAGGGTCAGCTCTCTCTCACACATGCATGCATACATACAGTGATATCAAAAGCACATAGAGCAAGACCAAAGACAAAAGCACACACAGAGGTCCTTTTCGGGTTATCATTCCTTACTCCCTTTCCTACTAATACTACAAGGAATTATGGGGAAAAGTGTCAAATGGAGATGTAAAGGGAGCATTTTTGCAACATTTCCTTGATTGTAATCTTGTGCGAAAATCAGAATCCAAAAAGGACCTGTAGACAAGGCACTACCAGGTACAATGATTGGTAAGCTATGTTGAATTGTATAAAAGACATTTCATGCAAACAAAAGAAATAAAACCACAGCACACACAATGAGCAGCAGGCAGACATGCAGCATGCAGAACCCTTTGCAAAACCACATGGGGTACAGTGACTAAAGACAGGCACAAGAGCAGCGAGGTCCCACCACCAACAACTACGTAAAAAAAACAAAGCAATAAACAGCACACAAAGAGAAAACATAACATGCAGCATGCAGAAAACCACCACCAAGCCGTTGCTAGCTAACTGCTGGTTCTGCATTAGCCAGTTTTATGCTTTAAAATATTTCTAGGGAGACTATGTATCGCAATAACAATTAATGTCTGTTTGAATCTGTACAATGCCTAAACTTGAATTCTAAATTCTGTTTATATAACAGCTTTGGACTTGGATGTAGATCATATCCATACTGTCAAGTACAATCTGTCTTGTATCTAGTTAAACTTTCAACTTTGTGGGCATTTATCACACCCATAATTAATTGGTATTTTGCATAAATGTAACTCTATGAATGATAAATGTTTAAAGGTATTGGTTGGGATATGTGAGCATTGGAGCACATTGTGGGATCCGAAATATGAGACACCATGTTCCTGTGGAGCATTGGCTGGTTTTGCCAGAAACGTTGGTAGCCACATGATGCACAGACCTAGATATGTAAAAAAAAAAAAGAAAAAAAAAAAGAGTAATCAACAGTATATCAGGTTTCAATATAGAGTAAGTACGGTACATTACTGGTCAAATGTTTTCAATGAAACACACATGATGTTTATGATGGCATCATAAACCCACAGCCTAAAGCCTGGTACATACATTGTAAATTAACTGGCAAGACAAATTTGAATGTGGGCAGACAGTCAGGGCTATCACATTTTAATTAGATATTCTGATTTTCTAATCAGATATGGCCTGCTGTGTATACAAAACCTACTATCCGACTTCTCACAACAGGCCGGACAGAGGGCAAACAGGCTCATGAGCACCTCTTGGCAAACAATGAATTTGTCAATGCCACTACAACAAAAAAGAGAGCGGGGGGGAATTCAATTCTACCAGATACACAAAAAGGAAAATGCAAAGTTGGTCTACGTTGGCTTTAAATTATCTCACTTTTGGTGGGGGTCACAGGTGTGAGATGGCTCCTCCTCACACAATTCCTCCTCATCCTCAGACATATGTCCTCCAGGCACCCACGATGAATCGCTGATGACAGACGGATCATCTTCATCATCGGTCTGTTCAGGACTAGTGAGGGGGGGGGAAGTTTGGGTCTGTGTCCCCACGCTGACCATCTTGGGCTTCAGGTTCACCTGCACAGCTGTGGCAGAGGTAGTAAACATACCCAAACATATGACAATCATGGCAAATCTACGTGGTTATGTTTTGACATAGGCTATGTATTAATTTCATCTGTGTATGGAAATGTCCTGTATGCATAGATTTTGGAAACGTATGTTTTAGACAGCATATCGACCACCCAAAATACCCAACATTTACCGTGAGACCTTCCACGGGGCTTCACATTGCACTGTGTCCCAGTGTCGCAAGTGGAGGGCAAGGGGTCATTCACGTCGACACTGTCCGCGGTCTCCTGCTGTGCAGCATCGATCAACATCTTGCGCAAACAAATTCAAAAGGGTCAGCGACACAGTCACGTTTAATACATATGAAAGAGAACCGTAATAGTCAAACACACACGCGCTGTTGTGAAAGCCGCTTGACGATCACCAGTGATCCAAACAAACACTAGCCATGGTGCTTTCTAGTTAGATACGACAAGCTTTTGGACATTTACTTCAGGACAATTTAGTTTCATGAATCACGAAATGTGCTTTTCTAATCTCAGACTGATCATGACTGTAGTGGAGGCGGTGTCAGAGGGAACACGCTATAGTATGCACAGGGTTAGCTAACGCGCAGATAAACAGTACATGCATTATCATGAGGCTTACCGTAGCATCTCTGCTTTCTTGGTGCCTCTCGGTGTGGTAGCGGCAGGCAGAGAGGTGCTGTGCAGACGGCTCGGTGGTCGGAATCAGCTTTGCCAGCCTCTCGGTCTTCAACCCGAGTGATACCATCCTGGTATCCCCTTCGTCGTAGTCCTCCTCCTTGAAATGCGCGCTGCAAATCTTGGTATTGGCGGTGACGGAGGTCATTGAAACATGTGCCCGCCTAACTCGGACAAAGTGGACCCACTGTCGAAGGGTTGCCTTGTCCTTCGGGAAGCCATGGAGCAGTGTCCAGTTTACAACCGGCACAAGCACAGTAGCCCGGCATTATACCGGTTCGGTATCTATCTAGCTATCTACGCTATCTGTCTATGCTACGCTATGCTATCTGGCTATCTCTCTCCATGTATCTATTTATCTATCGTTCTATGCTGTCTAGCTAACTGTCTATCTATCTATCTATCTCTCTATCTAGGCTGTATATATGTATTTATCTGTATAATCTGCTGAACAATCTCTTACTAGTCTCTCTCTACTCGTCTCTCTCAATGGTCTCACGGCGGGCTTTGGTCTGTTGTCTCCCCGATGTGACGTCATGCAATGCATTGTGGGGGAAATGAGAATCAATCGCGAACTGCTAAAATATAGACGGCTAAAAACCAACCTTTTTGTATTATATTACGTTTTGTGATACCCAACAACATCAAATACAATGAATAACAGTTTAAATGTGTATTACCAACAAGCAAATACGCAGATTCATTAGAAAATTAAACCTGCACCATGGCCTTTAATTGTATGATTGCATTTTCATTTTATTTGACTCAAATAACGCCGTTTATATTATGAAAAATAAAAAGCATTAGTGCTATAGAGTGGCGCTGGGATGACTTATTTTTGTAGGCCAACCTGGAAGTTAGCATCGCCCTGGGTTCCCTCGACAAAAAGCCAAGGAGTTTTTCCCATTGGATTTTGCATTATTGCAGAAAATAAGTTCTGTGGCAAACAAAAGTTTCTGATACTCACACGTTTTGTTCAGCAAGATAATCTTCACCAATTATGATTTTTGAAGCGTAAATGCAATCACCATAAGTTTTTTAAGCTTCCAAATTCACGATTGGGGTATTTACTGACATATTTTATGTCACAGACCAAAACGTGGCCATCTCTTAAGCTTGTGTGAAACCACAGATCTTATTTCAGGCCTCTAACCAAAAACCCATTCAAAAAACCCATTGACTTTGAGAACCGGAAGTGCCAAATGCTAACGGATTTTCGGGTTTTAGGACTCATTCTTGCACCTCTCTATTGCATTTTCATTTGATTGTCCTTAAAATGCTTCCATAGATGTGTGAACATTGACAATCATTTTAAAATTGAATGAATATGAACAATAAATCATTATTCCTCAATAACCAAAGTTATCTCGGCTCAACCGTTACATACTTAACGTTACATATCAGACAGCAAATATCATTCATCTACATGTCGGACACTTCTATTCTATCCAGACAAAACAGACATCACAATTCCTCATATCCTTTTATTTCCCCCTCATGTCAGATGTACAATACTTTACTGACAACAATTATAATGCAGAATTGTCATGAACATAAATAAATAAAGTTATTGTTAAAACCCCCACTGTCTAGGGGTAGTGGGGGAGGAAATAGTTGTTAACAATGTCCGGGTTATGGGTGTATATGAACAATTACTGAGTAAATAATAAAGGAATGACAAAACAGATAAGGGTGAACATTGGTTTACTGGGGAAGGTGAACACAAAACACAAAAGTACAACAAGACAAAGCAACCGGGCCTTGGGACTTGAGTGTTGCCAAAGAAATTAACCAAACAAAACAAAGCTAAGCTAACAGCTACCACAGCAGACCACACGTCCACTACCCTAACTAAGCTAACCCAAAAATACAGTTGGTAGCAACACTCCTAACCTAGTGTTTCTAAACAGAGAACTGCACTACGTGTTGTTAATGTATAGAGGCCTTTGTCTTACCCACAGAGAACTGCACTACGTGTTGTTAATGTATAGAGGTTACCTGTCCCAAGACCGCAAGGTAGCCACAAAGAACACAAACATGGTGGGGGTTAACAAAGGGGTTCACAATTACTGCAAGCAGGGGGAGAAGGGAAACTAGGGGACAATATATTGTGGCGCCCGCAGGGTACAGGTAAGGAGGAGGGTATGTGGGAAGGTGGTGGATGGGGTGTATGTTGCCCCCTGCCATCTGGTGGCCGCGGAGCACTTCTCACTCTCGCCCCTGTCTAGAGGAAGCACGCCCATATATGGAGGTCTAACGAGACCAGGAAGCGGAGCAGCTGCAGCCACTCACCCTAATGAAGGGGGAGAGTATAAAAGCTGGAAGAAGTGGACCAAACGAGAGAGAGAGAGAGAGAGAGAGAGAGAGAGAGAGAGAGAGAGAGAGAGAGAGAGAGAGAGAGAGAGAGAGAGAGAGAGAGAGAGAGAGAGAGAGAGAGAGAGAGAGAGAGAGAGAGAGAGAGAGAGAGAGAGAGAGAGAGAGAGAGAGAGAGAGATGACCCTTTTTCCCCGGAGAACCCCGTTGGCTGATCGACCCTTGCACCGTCTGAGAACCCGCCCGTGTACCGACCCCCGCCTGTCTGACATCCCTCCCTCCCACCGAACCCTGGACCGTCTGAGAACCCGATCCCGTGCACCGAACCCCACGCTCAACCCCCGACGACGAGTCCAGAGCCTGAGCCCCCTCAGGACCGACCCCCCCCCCCCCCCCCTCCGCGGCGGCGGCGTTTTCCCCTCTCTCCCCCTCTCCCGAATCTCCAATAAATTGGATTAATTGTGAAATTGGTGTGGACAATCAACTGTTTTTCAATACTGGTTTGGTGGCACCTCTTCTCCTCCCCGAGGTCGCCACAATATATATATCATATAATACGTGTATATAGTTATATATAATCAAAGGCTCCAACAATGCAATCGCCAAAACCTTTCCACAAGCCACAACGGGGACCAAAAGGGGAGAGAGAGAGAGCCTAGCCAAACAGGCTTTTATCTGTGTGGCAGGCCTTCCCTTGCTGGGAAATGATGAGGTGATTGGTGGAAGCCGGTTGGTAGAGGCGGGATGATGAGTGATTGGTTAACGACTGGCACCTGCACATAACAGAGGGAACAAGAAGGCAGCAACAAACAAACAGTGGCCGTAACACTCCCACCCATAAGAACAAACTTACCAAGTTTGTTTCAACGACACTGTTATAACCAACCTGGGACTAAGCATCATGGTTATTGGCACGAGACAAGGCATCGGCCAATACATTATTCCGTACCTTTCTTGTGTTTGATTTGCAGGTTGTAGTTCTGGGGCCGTATTCACAAAGGATCTTAGCGCTAAAAGTAGCTCCTAACTGGCGAATTTAGGAGAAACTCCTAAAAATAATGGGCGTGTCAGTCTTAAATTTAGGACTCCTAATTTTTTTCACTAAGAGCAATTCACAAAGTATTTTAGGCCTAAAAGTAACACCTAAGTCTAGGAGAGCCTAAAAGTCCTCGAGAGGACTCCTAACTCACTAAGACCTATTCACAAAGAATCGGAAAATGACTGCGAGACGAAATGTTTTGGAGACAATGGAAGACTGTGAATTGATCAAGAGATATCTAAATCGTGAGGGTATAAAACTTGTTGTGCAATTAGTGCGGGATGCAATAACATCCCCGACTAACAGGAATAACTCGATTAGGAAATAAAATGTTTGGCAACACGATATTTAGCAACAGGGAAAATGCAACTTTGCAATGCCGACGATTTAGGAATATCGCAACCATCAGTCAGCCATAAACCGAACCATCAACGCGCTCTGTAGACCACATATCAATTAAATTAAATTCAAACTTTATTAAGGACACATCTCATGAAAGGTCCATAACACCAACACAACACAATAATAATAAAAATAATAAAAATAGAATACAAAATACACACACACACACACACACACACACATATATATATATATATATATATATATATATATATATATATATATATATATATATATATATATATATAAATGTAGCCTACATACATATATGTAAATATACACACACACACACACACACACACACACGATTCCACAATGATCCTATATTTCCATACAGGCTAGAAGAGCTGACAGAGCTCAGTTCAAAGTTGGTTAAGGCTGAAATAATACCATTAATATCATCCAACAGTTTATCCGGTTTCCTTTGGACAATCAACAACTACACATGATCAAAGCCAACTTCATGGCATGCAGGTATGGCCGGTGTGGTCGCTGCTACTGACGGGACGCACATACAAATAATTGCGCCATCAAAAGATGAGGACGTGTTCGTCAATAGAAAGAAAGTACATTCCATCAACACGCAGATTGTTGTTGATGCAACTTTTAACATTCTTGATGTGGTTGCAAAGTGGCCTGCAGGGTCTACCCATGATCCGCGTATTTTAATGGGGAGCG
This sequence comes from Merluccius polli, assembly GCA_030340625.1. Lineage (NCBI taxonomy): Eukaryota > Metazoa > Chordata > Actinopteri > Gadiformes > Merlucciidae > Merluccius > Merluccius polli. Next base: position 45,030 of record JAOPHQ010005756.1, on the reverse strand, counting down.
GTCTGAGGAGTGAGGTACCAGTTGGGTGTCTTGCTGGGTGACAGTGGCTGTCCCTGCAAGACGTCTTGACACCCTATCTCAATCCACAACCGGGAGCAGTTTAAGTAGAACATGTAAGTGATTACGCAGATTACGCTTAGTCCTATGCGTAAAAAACATCGTATTAGCTCTTTGTCGCCTTTTATTTGTTGAATCCATATTTATTATTGTTTACTGTGTTCCTCCATATATGTTAGAGCACACAAAAATACACGAAATCTTGTGGAGAGAGGATGTGATCACAGTGATCACTGTATGCGCCATTCTCCACCTCCGGTATGGGCTGTTATTAAAAGTGTTGAATAGTGGAGATATGCTCATTGGATAATAGTTTGCAGGGTGCTTTTAATTGCCTCCTTGAATTAATGCAATTTACGTATTTCTTATTGTTTTTATTGTTTATCTCTCTCTCTTTAACGTGCATATAGGCTACAACATCATTATCGTGGTCTGCACAAACTTGTCGTCATTGCGTGTATTCTGCTAACTGCACTGTCCATAACTATTTGATAGGGATGTCTAGCCGAGGCTACTTCCTTGTTCTTCGGTGATTCGGTGGGTTCGTTTCCACAGAGACCGCCTGCTCTGAACAACCAATCACCGCACTGACCGCTTCCAAACTCGTGCACGAGAATCGACGTAATCCATAGCAACGGCGCGTCACTCTTAGTTCACTCTTAGTGATGTATCCTTAGTATGAGTAGGTCTCAGCGGCTTTGTGAATAACTTTTAAGAAAAAACTCCTACGTAAAATGTTTTAGCGCGAGTTAGGAGCACTCCTAGCGGTAAGATAAAATGCTTTGTGAATACGGCCCCTGGACAATCAAGGACCAGCGCATCAGCCGCTGGTTCTGATTGTACATCCGTGACAGAAAAACTAGTGGGTTGTGATCTGTATAAACAGTGACAGGAACGGAACTAGAGCCAACATAAACTTCAAAATATTGCAAAGCCAATAATAAGGCCAATGCCTCCTTCTCAATGGTGGAATATTTTAGTTGGTGCTTATCAAATTTACGAGAAAAACAAACAAACGGGGTGATCAATTCCATCCACACTTTCCTGCAACAGCACAGCACCAGCTCCCAGGGCGCTTGCATCTACCTCTAACTTAAACGGTACCGCAAAGTCCGGAGCGGCGAGCACTGGGGCACTGCACATTAAAGCCTTGATACAATCAAAGGCATGCTGGCAATCCGCTAACCAAACAAACTGTCTAGTAGCACTGAGCAAACTAGTCAAAGGTTTCTCTCCTGTATGGATGCGCTGGTGAATCTTCAGATAAGTAGATATTTTAAAGGTCTTCCCACACTGCTGACAGTGGTACGGTTTCTCTCCTGTATGGATGCGCTGGTGAACCGTCAAATGATCAGAGCGACCAAAAGTTTGCCCACACTGCTGACAGTGGTACAGTTTCTCTCCTGTATGGATGCGCTGGTGAATCTTCAGCTCAACAAATTGCTTTAAAGGTTTCCCCAGTACGGTCTCTCTCCTGTGTGAAGACGCTGGTGTACCTGGAGTAGGGACAACAATTATACAATGGGTAATTCCAATTAAGCAATCTGATTGGTCAACTAGGCATTTAGAAGAAGAAGAAGAAGAAGAAGAAGAAGAAGAAGAAGAAGAATGTGACACAGTGGATGTGAACGAACATGGAGAAAGAGGGATAAGTTGGCTGTGTCTCAATTGCGAGGACACTTCCTAAACAGGTGGCAAATAAAGGTAATATGGTGATTCAATCATTGTATATACTGTATATATATATATATATATATATACAGTATATATCTCTTACTAAAACTAACTTGATACGGATTATTTTGCATCACAAGCATGCCTGAAAGGGATAGAAATAGGAGACCTAGGGCAGTAAAACCACTTTGAACCTGTAAACGGTAAGAAAAGGTCAAAGGTAAGAAACACATTTGACTGTGAACTTTGGCTTGAGGAAGCGCGGCTAACCTTCCACTGGCTCTCCTCTGTGAAGATCTCCGTCTGGGCGATGTCCACTCTGTTCCAGGCCACCGCCAGCTCCAGCTGCCTCTGCCAGCTGTCTCTGCCCAGCGTCTCTTGGTTCCTGGAGGCTAGGAGGAGAGATGGTAGTTCAACATTTAGCGCCGTATGCTATGCTAATTTGTGGTATTACTGTATGTCGGACTCGGTACATAATAGTTTTGACAATTGACAATAGGAAGCCTTATGTATTATGGACCAATAGGAACCAGGTTGGGATTGGCAGGGCATGGTGGGATGTGTGCGTCAGGCTGGGAAACGTCTTACTGCAGAGCTGCTAAGCGAAATAAAGCGTTGCATGTTTGTCTCGCGCTTATATCTTTGTAAAAACGATGAAAATGTGTGTATACAAAGCTCTTTACGAGTTGTTACTGGGAAATAAGTAGATTTTAGTGGGAAACTGAGGCATGCTTCTAAGTAAGTTTGGCCGATTTAGCATCCTGTTCAGTTAGCTTAAACCTGCACAATATCATTTTTTAGCAGCCTCTCGTAGTTTGAGTTGTAGCTACAGATTTATAGAGAAACATTACGTTGGAGGGGCGTGTTTTATTCTTCAGAAACTTTCTAGTCAAGATATTTTTCATTGGAGTAAATAGTTGAATTAGAAAAGTTACATAATGCAGGTTTAAACTTTAAAATGAAGATGCTTGACTATGTCAGTATGTGGCTGATGAGACAGATCAAATGAACACAGCAAACATCTAAAGTGCATTTATATATTATTAGCACCGTGAAGTGTAAGATGATCAGGGAGTGAGAACTCAGAGCCGATCCTTTCTGGAAAAGGGAAATATGAATCTAATAGATTGAACAGAGAATTGTTGTGAAGTGTAAATGTACACTCATACTTTAACATGTCTCACTAGCATTAGCGTTTGATCCATCTTAAATTTGTATTGACAACCAACAGGCAGGAGTCGAAAGGTCAAAAAATAACAACCAACAACCATCCATCAGCCATTAGATTTCCAGTAGGGACATGTGTTTGATAGACAACCTTTCCCAACATCTTCTTACACTTATGATGTCCTTATACCAGGCGTCTCCAACCTTTTATCCTCTGAGAGCTACTTTTACAAAATAAAAATGGCAGAGAGCTACTCATGTTTTTTATTGTCATCGCTCATTTTGAACAAACAAGCTCAATAATAATAATAATTTTTGATTGACAGCTAATTGGCTAATAATCATTTTGTGTTGGAAGGGGGCGGGACAACTGTGAATTTTGATTGGACATCAATTTAAGTAGATATGCCGAGGGACCAATTAAGTTTTCAAATTTATGTATGATTCACTGGCCCTTTGGCGAGCTATTTGGAAAGGGGCAGCGAGCTACTGGTAGCTCGCGAGCTACACGTTGGAGACCCCTGCCTTATACCTTTAAGGAGGGCTTGAAGAATGGCGACATCCACTTCTCCATGCTGGTCCTCATTTATTCTGAACACAGTCAGTAGTTGAGACATCCTGATTATGTCCTGAATCTGACAGAGAGAGAGACAGACACATTCACTTATAATATCAGGCTAGTTACTTGTACACCAACTATAGTGTCAAGATTCAATTGTTGTGTGTGTGATTGCACGAGGATTTCAACCAAAATTTCAAAGTGATTACGTTGTTTCTGCTGTTGTTTTTTAATGTGAATTATAATTTTATTGTGTATTGTTTACTGAATGCTACTGTACAGCGCTTTTATGAATTTATTTAGCCAAATTCAAGCTGTACAGCGCTTGTTGGTCCATTTATTCCCTGTGAATAAATGGACTTATACCTTTTTGGTCCATTCTATAATGCGGAGGTCGGAGAAGCTGTCGTACTCTGAGCCGAAGAACTTCTTCATGAGCTGGTGGATGTGGGCGATGGTGACGTGGGTCAGGGGCCGCCCCGCCACCTGGGTGATCACGTCGGATCACACATTACGGGGGTCTGTTGTGAGGAAATGCTGTGTTGCGTTGCCTGACACACTGGGCGTCGCTGCTCCGGTTGCCGAGGCGACACCTTGTGAGACTATAACATCTAGGGATCCTGTTTCTCAATGGAGATCGCCGTTGGATTCATGCTCTGTGTGCAGTGCAAAAGAAAGCAAACACAACATCATATATACTGTGTACAATGGATATATACAATATCACTCAGCCTCAGTCCTGTCCTAACATTTTGTTGGTTCACAACAAAAAACAACATTTAACGATTCTGTTCCCCAACTATTAAACCCTAACTGTACAGGGTAATGTACGGTACCAATACCACATCAACTTGATTTTGTAGATCAAATATTGTTTTTATAGTAGACTATATGAAGGAGAATGGTTGACCTATTAATAAACAATTAACATGAAAACAGTCTTTTTCGTTTTGATTTCATAACACTGAAACGCACACAGCATAGTAGTATCTAAACCTTTAATGGTTTCCTTTCACGCTTTCCTTCGTTTATCTTGTGATAATCATCAACCATCTTATAGCATATCATTCTGTCGCTGTGTTACTGTGTCTCTGTTACTTCAGACGGGTTATAGTTCAGAGACAGACAGGTTAGGTTTGAGGTTGCCGAGGAAAGAAAGGATTACAACAATATTTGAGCATTATCCGGCACAGATCCCTTCCCACTAAGATAAAGATAAGTGGTTAAAATGATACGTGACATACAATGACACACTACTTAACACACACACCAAATTGACCTGGCAGTTGGACCCAGAAAAACCACAAAACAAAACTGATGGCTCAACAGCTGAAAAAAAAAAAAGAACAGTCATGAATGTCATGAAGTTCTCAGGACCCCCCCCTCCCCAAGTCGAAGTTGGCGTAGATTCCCCCATCACACGCTCCTCGTATTGCAGAGAATTTCTAATCTGCATCGACAAGGGGGTCAACTTGGTGACTCTGCAATATAAAGGCGACGGTCTGCAATATTTGACACGTATGTATTACCTGCCAGCTTATCAACCTCTAATTGCGATACGATTGCGTGTTCA
>JAOPHQ010005756.1:0-35000 GCA_030340625.1 Merluccius polli | reverse complement strand
GACGAACAGACGTGTTGGACTGGTGTGTGTATGTCTCTCTCTGGGTGACACCCGCGAGCCAACCAACCAATCGCAGACAGCAGGAAGATAAGGAATGGTTTTCAGTGGAGACTGACCAGTGTCAATGGGGAAGGTCCACCCTTTCATCTGGGGATCGGTGTCAGTGTCTTCTGTCAGTACACAGAAATACACATCTAGGCACACGCACACAAACTCGCACACATATATAAACAAAATCACACACACAAAAACACACACACAAACAGACTCTCCAACACACACACAGTTCAATGCCTTTGACGATAGGACAGGATCAGGTAGCTCAACGTATAGCCAGTGTGTGTGTGTGTGTGTGTGTGTGTGTGTGTGTGTGTGTGTGTGTGTGTGTGTGTGTGTGTGTGTGTACACCCCCTCTGCCGTTACACCTGGGATATAATCTGCATGTTGAAGCTGGGTGAGCGGGACTGGGGCGTGAGGGGCGCCCCTGCCGCCAGGAGGTCCTGGTTCTCCGCCGGGCGCACCAGGTGCTCCTCCTTCAGGCTGATGGTGGAGTGGCGCCGCGGCCCCCCTGCCTTCACCCCGGCACCCCCGCCTCCAACACTGGAAGCCGCTGCCGCTGCCGCCGCCGCCGCCTCGCCGGCCCCGTTCAGGCTGAGCTTCATGCAGTCAAAGGACTTGCTAGAGGAGGTGCTGGCGGTGCGGACGAGCGCCGGGCCGGCCGGGAAGCTCAGGTGCTTCTTGATGGGGCTCAGCTGGATGGCGTCCAGGGTGATGCTGGCGGGCGGCGACTGGCGCCTCTGCTGCAGTTGGAATACCTCCTTCTCCTGCTTCTCCGCCTCCTTCTCTCGCTCCCGCTCCCGCTCGCGCTCCCGTTCGCGCTCTCTGTCCCGTTCGCGCTCTCTGTCCCGAGACAGACGGGCCGTCACCGCCTTCTTGATGCTACTACCGCCGCTGCTTTTCTGGCTGCCGCTGCGGACGGCCACGCCTCCGGCGCCGGGGCCGGGCTTGGTGGCGCTGGGCTGGCTGCTGTTGGACGCCCCGGAGGAGAAGCCCTCGTCGGGGTCGTTGAGGTTGAACGAGTCTTCGCCGCCACTCATGCCGTCGGCGTCTGTGAGGAGGCAAAGCGGGCCGAGCAGACACACACGTCGCAGCACACACACACACACACAGACAAACACACGCACACGCACACACACACACACACACACACACACACAGCATGTGAGAAGTAGTAAACAGCATGTGATGAATCGTTCACGAGTGTCTTATCAAACATGAACCAAGTGTGACCCGTCACTTTGTCTATACCCATATGGGGTCGTACCATAATGAGTCTTGGCACTTTAGTGGCCGAGTTCAAATCTGAATAACAAAACAATAAAAAACGGAAAAACATGAGCTGCTTTAGCCAATAGTTTTCATCAAATAGGTCACATGATCGCCACTAAAGATGACCGATGACCTTTTTATCAGCCCATTGATATCTTTCATTAGAGAAAGTGAAACCAACTTGGCTTCATTTGCGAGGGGAAAAGGCTTCATATCAATCATAACCTTTGTTTTGCTGATTGCCATTTTGCTACAAGCGTGAACAGCATTTGACAAAATGCTGCCATGTCAAATAAAAATAAATAATGCTTATAGTGACAGTTTTGCACGGTATAAACACAGAAAAGGGGAGAATATTCGATTAAGATGCATTGCAAATAAAGTTAGTTCAATGGAAAAAATGTTGGGTTAAAGGACTCCAATTCTCTTCTTCATGCGACGGTTGGACAAGCAAGACGCTAGGGGGCGCCAGAGGCAGTCAGAGCAGAATAAACGTGGAGGAGAGAAAACATATGAGACACCAAGAAGACATGCAGATGACATCACATGACGTCAGGATGGAGGACGCATGCTTCCCTCTAGCACACACTGTTCCCTGATTCCAACATTGCCAAAAAATCTCTCTCTCTTTCTCTCTCTCTCTCACTCTTCCTTTCTCTCCCATCACCTCCTTTCTGGGGAAGGAACCGAAACGAGTCCAAAATGCTTGATTAGATCGAACGGATTCCAATTTAAAAAAGGACCACAGGGCCAAAACAACAATGAAAACGTCAAACTCAAAGTATAATGCACTGCAACTCTTAACTGAAACAACAGACCATTTTCAGAGGTGTTGGAACAATTGCTTGGCCGATTTTTCCACTCGACTTCAAAAAGTTAATTCTGGACCCTGGCGGCTAGTATTAAACCAGTGAAGCTACCACACATTGCCCATGGGCCCTTTTCACAGAGCTGTCTGGTAACACAGGTGTAGCCCCCAAACATTAACATTGGGTAGGTAGGCAGGTGTGCATTTATGCCTGTGAAATTACCAGCGTGGTCAATGCCATCTTCACTGGTTTAGTCTACTAACCCTGCCCTGGCACATAAAAGGAGCAGACCCATACTCAGTGTTATGAGCTGTGTTTTGTTCTGCGATGACACCTCTGTGAAAAGGGTCTACCGTCAACTTTATTGCTAGTATGACTAAGCATTAGTTCACCTGGGGTTCAAACCGTGACGAATGGCATCATTTAAATCTGCTGTTTATCCTGCAGCATCTCCCGTGTGTCAAAGTGACACAAGTGCTGTGTCTCAATTTGCATACTTCCATACTTACACTTGCTATTTTGAGTGCATGAGTGCGTTCACACCAAGCAAACAAGCCGGCGGATATTCTGGCGGTCAAATGTCGGTGTTCATGTTCTGGCCGGTTGCAATTCGCCATTAAAATAAAAAGAAGAAGTGGCCGCGACCATCATTTCTGATAAGTGCACAACTACCCTGTCGAAATTCACACACTACGCAAGTTAAGTACATAGTGTACACAGTGTACTTCATGGAAGTGTACTAACGGAAGTATGTAAATTGAGACGCATTAAAAAGGTGATTGTATACCCAACTGGACCAAAGTGTCAAAGTCAGGGCTTCTTCATTTACCTGGAGTGAACGGTGGTATGCAAGGTATTTAATGGATGAATGAATATATAAACATGTAAATGTATGCAACATTTACACCCTAGTCTTTCCTTACTTTATTAATCCCAGATGGGAAATGTGGGTGTGGAGAATGTGTAGAGATGGACTGTATTCCCGTTACCTCCATTAGAATTGGTGCAATGTTAACACTTCTGATTAACATTGAACACGTCTCCGTCGTGGATGATTAATGAATGATAGCATGAATGATAGGTAGGATTGTCATGGCTCTTCAGGAAAACTTTAGGGGATTTAACGGAAGAGCATGACTGGTCAAATGGGATACCAGTTAGACACTGAGCACAAGCCAATGGCTACTGGCAAGTTCATCTCAAAGCACAAACACTAGCCATCAAACGATCATCTGGACACAGATTCAATTAACAATAAAACTACCTGGAATTGTAAAAAGGTTGAATTGTCCATTGCAGATGTCGCCCTCTTGTTCTTGTCATTTGGACTTGGGTTGATTATTTGGCTTCTCATGCACATGCTGGGATAGACAGGGGGGGGTGGGTGGTCTCATTTTCACTCACTGAGCGTGGAGCCAGTGAAAACAATATGGGGAACAGGCATCACCACATGATGATTAGCAATACAAGCAAGCGGTCGCACTGAGGAACAAAATGGAGATCAACAAAAAACCTGCAATACTGCAAGCCACCATCATGTGGTGACAGAGGCACACCGGATAACTAAAGGCTTCTGAGAAAGTGTTTTTTCGAAGACAAATTAGCCAGCAGAAATTAAGCGCCAGATAAACCCACAGAACCAATTAGCAGACACAAAGCATTAATAATGAACACTTGTGTGTGTACTGCTATACGTGCTAACCCCCCCCCCACCGCTTGCAGACTGTAGTGTCCTACATGCTCAGTGAGTGACAAGGGCAGCGCTCTCATCCGCGTGGCCCCGGGACGGCGAGGTCAGTGAGAGACGAGGCGATATAATGACAGCAGGCCCATGCAAAGCAAACCCGCAGCCCAAACCTCCGTCACACCCAGAATAACACACTCTTCCAGGCAGGGGGTGGCGGGGGGGGTGGGGTCGACCATGGTCTAGACAGCAGGACTAGTCCAGCGCGGGGGGCTGGGGGGTTTGAGTTAGCAGACTCTGGGGAGGTGGAGGAGAGGCAGCCAGAATGGGAAAGATCAGCATCGGCACACGGTTACTCTCTCCCACCCTCTGCCCCACGTTAGGGAGCGAGGAGGTGGAGGAGGAGCAGCAGCAGCAGTGGCGGCGGGTGTGGGGGTGGGGAGATTACAGAAATCGAAAGTGTTGGTGGTGGGGTCTCGTGGCTCCGACAGATCATGTCCCCTGCTCCTCTGAGCCCCTACCCTCGAGTACGGCCGGGGGCACCGCGTGGACGCTGCCACCGCCGCCGCTGTTGTTGTTGCTATGGCGACCGTGCGGCCACACCCCTTCCTCGGTTGTGCCCGATGGCTCCTGGTCGCTACGGTGATGCTGGTGGTGGTTCTGGTGGGCATGGCTAGAAGGGTGGGCGGTGACGCTGAGCTCTGCATCACTTGAGAGGTCAAAATTATCTGGGAGTCAACAAGACAAGATGGGGAGACGAGCGCCCTTTAGTGGCCCCCCCGACAAGACAAGCCTCACACCCCCCCACTCCCCCGCTACTAGGGGGAGAGGGAGAGTGTGGGCGTCGCTCGGGAACAACAGGTAATTAAAAAGCCATTCCATGTAAAAAAAACATGTAAAACTTCCTCCTTATACTACAGGGAGCAGTGCTCTTTGGACGAGACGGATGGCTTTTGTATAACCAGGAATCAACAAAAAGATATCTAATCTAAGCATTTGGATCGTACCATTTCCTCCAAAATTCGACGCTCAAATGCGTAGATTTAACAAAGATAAAACTAGGAACAAACGACAGGGTCCAAGTTCTAGAAACAAGGCAAGCAGCAAAGAGCAGGGTGACGCGTGTATAAAAAGCAGGAAACCGCAGACGTGGCACTATGTGATGGTGCTGATATTGGGCATCATGAAACACCTGTAGGACAGGGCTTATGATATACCAGTGACCTAAACACACATAGTATAGAGTAGCTTTGGGTATTTTGTAGAAACCGTACCTACCTGTCATTCAGATAAACTCGCCTTATACATTGATACAGAGTTCAACATCTATTGTACTTTAAATGATTGAAAGACGTAAAAAGGTGCAGTGGGTAAAAATTGAGAGTTGTTGAAGAGAGAAAAGTGCAGAAGAGAACAATAAACTCACCAAACTAAACAACCAATAAAAACGTCCCCTCCCTCTCTGCTCCCTCCCTCCCTACGTTCTCCGCCATTGAGAAGAGTTGACGTGTAAATGACAGGCAAGATGTATTCCCTGACCCGATCAGGGAAGAGATGTCCTGATTGGTCAGAATTGAGCCGGGAGTGGTCTTGATGAGTCTAAAATGGCTCATACAGAGGCAGGCGTAAGTCAACCAGAACAGATATTCTTACAGTGCATTTCACTCAGTAATAGCTGACGGATGGCGAGGCCATTTTGAACTAATTATATTCAAATTCTACCTCTTAAATCTTAACCTACTGCACCTTTAAAGACTTAATGAGACACAAAATAAATGACTCTCTCCACTCCCCCTGAAAGACGAGAAAAGGTACTGGCCCATACCCAGCACCCTGTTGTTGTTGTTGTTGTTGTTGTTGTTGTTGTTGTTGATTTAGAGAGCACCTCAGGGGGAGGGGGTTGCCCCAGCTTACCCTCTCGCTTCCAGCGGTGTCGGCGGATGGAGGCGGTGGTTATGGCGGAGATGGAGATGCGTCGCACGGTGGGCGTGACCTCCACCTGCAGCACCTTGCGGCCACGCGGCTCGTCGGGGGCGCTCTCCGGCAGGGAATTCCTCATGGCGTTCCCCAGCTGAGTCCCGGGAGGACACATCATCACGGACACATCAGCATCTCATCATTGATTCACATTCACTCACTGAGCTTTTATCCAAAGCCGCTTCACAAGTGTGAGGCCGAGAACAATCAAAGCATAGCGTAAACAATTGGGTAGTCGCTACAAAAAGTGCCACATGCAATAAAAACAACAAAGAAGACATTTGGACAGAGTAGCTCTCATAAGAATGAGAACATGAGGTCAGTACAATGGTATTCATATTCAACACGTCAACATATATTTAGAGCGTTGTAGAGCAGCTCTTGAGAACGTACTTATTCAGGAGGTAATTAAGGGCAGAGACACTAGAAATCTCATTATGATGACGGCTATATCGCTACATTTTGTTTTCAAAACACGTTCATTGCCGGTCACGGGGGTTAATATATCATTTCGTTTAATTGGTTTTCCAGTTGGGCTCTTTCGCTTAACGTCACAATGAGTAAAACGGTGCCATATAGAGGATATGAGCTAGGGGAGTCTATACAAAGGCTGGTTCCTCATTTGCAGTGCTAGAACATGTGTTTTATTTGAATAACGCTTCACAACGCAAAACTACAATATCACGAATAAGTGCTGGGTGGAGGAAATCAGTGGTTTTCGATATACTGTGTAGTTCAACATAGCATAGTATTTTGGATGTGCTAACTGATATATGAGCAGCATATTTATCAGGTGTATAATCTATAGGATTTCCAACCTAAACCAAATCGACCAAAATAGAATTTCTCATATTTTTCCTCAAGATATTTTGTTTTGTTTTTTGCTATAAAAATAATGTCAATGGTATTCTTCTGATAAAATTGCCCATGAGAGGAAGCAATAAATCATTTTTAAATCGATAAAATAATTTTTTGTTGTTATATTTTGTGTCAAATTATTGATTTCTTTAGTAAGCCGTGTAAAAAAAGGAATAATGTTCCTGCATCTTACATAGCGTATTGTAGGTCTATGGGTCTAGTGGAGAAAGACAGTATAGCACCTACAGCGTATTGTAGGTCTATGGGTCTAGTGGTGAAAGACAGTATAGCACCTACAGCGTATTGTAGGTCTATGGGTCTAGTGGAGAAAGACAGTATAGCACCTACAGCGTATTGTAGGTCTATGGGTCTAGTGGTGAAAGACAGTATAGCACCTACAGCGTATTGTAGGTCTATGGGTCTAGTGGTGAAAGATAGTATAGCACCTACAGCGTATTGTAGGTCTATGGGTCTAGTGGAGAAAGACAGTATAGCACCTACAGCGTATTGTAGGTCTATGGGTCTAGTGGTGAAAGACAGTATAGCACCTACAGCGTATTGTAGGTCTATGGGTCTAGTGGTGAAAGACAGTATAGCACCTACAGCGTATTGTAGGTCTATGGGTCTAGTGGTGAAAGACAGTATAGCACCTACAGCGTATTGTAGGTCTATGGGTCTAGTGGTGAAAGATAGTATAGCACCTATAGCGTATTGGGCTGGATCTTACCAGTAGAGGCTGTGAGTAGAGCTCTAACTGGGCTCTGTACAGGATGTCCTCCAGAGCTTCTCGACCCATCTCCCACTCTCCGTTGTATCTGCACACACACACACACACACACACACACACACACACACACACACACACACACACACACACACACACACACACACACACACACACACACACACACACACACACACACACACACACACACACACACACACACAGCTGGGTTAGGCAAGGGTAAACAGGAGTTATTGAGTAATTTCCCCTGGTCCATTATTAAAAGTTATTTGAGGGCCAGGAGCTACACAGAGGAAGAGATAAGCAGGTGTTTGCTCTCAGTGAAAAACCCTCTCCAGGTATCGATGACTGCACGATGAGCTCAAATGATTAAATATTAAAAGGGTGAATATTGGCAAACTTTAACCATAACGTTAATATTTCAAATCATCACATTTAAAATTCCTAGTACAGAAAAATGTGTTGGTTAAACAGCTGATCAGGATAAAATGTACCCCCTCCCTCCCCTTTCTCTAAATACTGACTGTAGGAGCCATTCGTTTATTTATTTAGTTTTTTACTTTTGATTATTATAAGAGTTCGAAATATCTTAATATAGTTTTAAGTTCAAATTATAGAATTGTTTGAATACATGATTCCATATACGTTGTATTAGTGTGCATTCACTGCTGCATGGGTTTCCCCCTATAGGCAGGAAAAATAACCTATTTAAGGTGATGCAGTGACGCAGGCCAGGTGTGGTAGCGGGGTGCATGCGGAAACAGTCATTGACTGTGTCAACGAGCCAACCGTGAACGTGAACGCAAAACACGGATCAAACGTGTCTACCTGGCGTTTGCTGAAAGACAAAGGACAAAAACAAAGGACTCTATATTCAATGGACTTTACATTTATATTGCAGTTTTATGTTTGTTTCATTATATAAATGAATCCACTCATCAAGAGGAAAGAAATAACCTATCATCTTCATTTAACACGCGTCAAACTAACCCACCGCACCAGCTTCTCCAAGGAAGTGAACAGAAATGGGAAAACACAAGAAAATAGAAAACTTCGCCTGTTTTTATCACTACACTGACCGATGAATATTCGCAAGTTAATTACAGTGATCAGAGAACCATCTAAAATAATGTCGGCCATTTTGAGAGCCGAGCAGGAATTCATTGTTATCCAGAGGAGGAATAATCTTTTGGATAGACACGGCGTGCGTGACGCGTTCAAACCCTGCGTCTGATGAGCTTTGGGGAGTCGATGACAACTACCAAACTTATTGAAGGCAGTGAAGAGAAAAAACTAAATGACAGACTCACACATTGACAGAACGCAATTACTGCAACGTTGGCATAGGAGTGTGTTCTCCCTTCAGAAGAAGAGGATGAGACTAAGCTGTCGGAAAAGGTTCAGTGAAACACTTGTGATGTGGCGAGGATCAAAAAAGCCTGTAGTTTAAACGCTGATATATATATAAAAGAGAGAGAGAGAGAGAGAGAGACACAGGGGAGACTACTGGTCTACTGATTTTCAAAAAACAAGAAGGAGAATCTGCAAAAAAAGATACAGCTAACACAGAAACACCACAATGTTGTCAGTAATAGGATTCACGTGCGCTGAACCCTCCCCCCCCTGACTTTGATGCATGAAGCCAGCGGTGTCATGTCGGTCAGCCACTCAAGTTCCCTTTTAAGAGAAAACTTTCTCTTAAAGAAGTGCTACGGAAAGCCTCAAGTTTAAGCATTAAGCATTTATTTGCATTAAGCTCAAGGGTGACTGCGCTCTCAGTCGTGGCCCCTAGGCTGTGCAACGGCCTGCCCCCCTTCGATCAGATCCACCCTCTCTGGTGATTCCTTTAAGTCAAGGCTCAGATGACTATGGTTGATAAAGAAAGTGCTGGTGCCTTTGGCTCATGATGACGATGATGACTAGGGTTGATAAAGATGATGATGAAGAAGATGACGAGGCCTATAATGCCCTACAATGGAAAAGTATCTACGCAGTATCTACGACTTTTGGCAAAATTGAGTTATGACTCAAAATGAACTTGTGGGTATATACGTTTTATCTTGTGACACAGTATCTTGGTTCAATCTTGCTGTTGTTCTTGTGAAAAAATCTAGTGCATTATGGTACAGATACATACTGTACATGGCGTTATAGCGCATTATGGCATAGATACGTACATGGCATGGTAGACAGCCGTCAGCATCTGGACCATGAACTCTGGGTCCAGCAGCACACGGTTACACGGCTCCCTCCACGACTTCTGCTGCTGCCGTGGGAACCCACACACACACAACCTAAGGACACACACACACACACACAAACACACTTGTATTGGTCGATGTGCGCATGTCGGTACACACATCACACACACACATAAATGGAAGCAGTTGTACAGTTCAAAATAAAAGTGTTCGAGAGAGAAGAGGACCTTTTTTGGGTAACTGTTTACAAAAAAACACAACTTCCATAATACAGGGCGAATCGACACAAATAAACAGGAACAGGAACTGATGAAGACAAAGAGTCCATTGAGCGCGAGCAGGAAATATGGAAACCACAGCGGGAACAATAAGCATACACAAGGAGGAACATGGAGGATCAGACAAGATATAGGCTAAGGGTAAGCTCCCCAGATCATAATGAGTTCAAACACTATTCCAGGACTCCCCCAGGATCTGAGTGGGCCCTGGCACCCGGCACCCAACACCCACAGCGGGTGAGTTGTTGGGTGGGAGGGAGGGTGGTGGTGGTGGGGGGGGGTGTACATCTGTCTAGACAGAGCTCGCTGCAGGCGGTCCGAGGCCAACAACAGAGGCATTCATATCCTGTGTTGTCTGCCCCCCCTCCCTGTCTGGTAATCTCACTTATGTGATTGTTATAAAGGATTCCTGAGGACGCCTCTGTGTTATGAAGGCAAGCAACAGTGGAGGGATGCATTGGTCTGAATGTATTCAATAAAAAAGCCAGAGCCAGACGTGGTGGCACTGTGCTTAGAGCTCAGTGTATGACGCATGCAGGGTGAAAAAGAGAAATTTTACTTTGTCTCGCCAAGAAAAGGAGAACATGAGTTGGGCTGGAATTCGGGCAAATAGAAATATTTCATTACATGGACTGATCCAGTTCCACTCCATTACCCAGAAGCCTTTGCATGATGTCCAATAGGCCAACAAATGAGACAAACGTGTACATTTCCATGTGTAAAAGAGACAGAGATAAGTGTGTGTGTGTGTGTGTGTGTGTGTGTACACAGTACATACCGTGTTGTCATACGGCAGGCCGACTGATAGGAGGAGATAGGCATGTACACCACGGCTGAGTTGTAACAGAGCATAAGGAAACACAGCACTTCAAACCTGGAGACAAACAAAGTGATACACCGGTATTAATAACGATGACATGGGGCAGGAAGGGGCTGGATAGTGTAGAATCAGTGTAATCAACATCTGCCCGTAAGTGATTGGTGAGAGGTAGTTTGCTGGTGGCTGCAAATCACCAGGCAGACATTTATGAGCCCTTTTATCCAAAAAAAGATTTTGAAATATGTCTAGCATATAAGTCAGCGATCTCCCACGACCCCAAGTCGGGTCCTGCTGACACCAAGGAAACACTAGGTTATGGCGTTCCCATGCTCAGGATTCTGGGTTGGATCCCTAGTTCCTTGCTCCTTAATGACCTGTATCTGCATTCACTTTAGAGAGGCTTCTGATATTAGTGTCTGCTCGATGACTCCTAAATAGCAATAGTCAATAGAAATGTCCCAATATACCACCGCAATGTCTCGTGAGGTAAAAGCCTTTTTTTCTCTGCGTGTCCCGGATGGTATTCAATCTGAAACGGTCCAATTAGGCCCGGGCTCAGCAGTTTCCGTCTGTCAATACTTTCTAATCAGATGACTTGTAGCAGCTGGAGCATAAGCACTCTAGACAATTATCCAGAATCACTTGGGCAATTTATTAACTGTGAACTGTTCAACGGCTTACTCTGGGAGAAAGTGCATGGCCAGGGAGCTTTGGCCATTGGGAGGTAAAGCATGCCCTTGTTAGCGCCACGTTTCATTATTTTATTTGCATTCCTGTGTTTAATTTGGCTTTCTCGGCCAATACTACGAATGAATTAATAATATACATTCACTTGTGCATTCTATAAGATATACGTATTTGAATTTAACCGATGCACTGGAACTGATTCATTATGTGATTACGATGCTCTTTTTATGATCAGTTTTTAATCCTATCAGACTTAAATCCTTTGCCTTATGTTCACCTTAGGTTCATTTTTTATGAAACACTTGCATCTTTCCTGAGGTTTACTATGAGAACCAGACTCCAGGACAACCTCCCTGACCTCCAGTCCAGGATTCATCACAGTCCGTCCTTTCACACGCATAGAATACGACCTGGCCGCCACCACAAATCATAACCCCTCTGTCTCATTACTCTGTGCGTGTGTGTGGTGTGTGTGCGTGTGCACACGCTGATGAAGGGCATCATAGCGTGGGACCTCCAAGATAACGACCCTTAGTGCCGCTCTGTAGAGGAGGAGAATGACGAAGTACAGAAACGATCCTGGTTCAAAATTACCGCTCAGCGCCATAGGATCGTCTCTCTGGGAGGAGGTCATATCGAATCGGCAATACTTACAAAACATATCGAATCGGCACCCAAGTATCGTGACGGTATCCAATCAGGAGATAAGCACACCGTCCCAGCTGTGTGTGTGTGCATGTGTCTGTGTGTGACCACTGGTGCCGCAGACTGAACTTTCTTTCAGCACTTTCGAGAGGCGAGGTTTCCAGTGAACGTTATTGTTATGCTGAGGATATCACTCAGTGGCCGGGACAGATGTCGAGTGAGTGCCAGAAAAGCTTTTATAAGCGAGAGCTGGACTGTGATTATCTAGAAAGGCTCCTTTTCTTATAGAGGATGCCATGGAATATGATTTCGCCTCCTCCCGTTCTTAAAAATGACTTGGAGAGATGGCGAGAGAGATAATGGTGGAGCGAGATGGAGTGAGAGTTAGAGAGCGAGAGACAGTCTCCCAAACTCTGTTCACATTATTTCAGTGTATTCATTTCACACTTGCTTTGGCGAGAGAGAGACCGAGGGAGAATAAGTAAGAACAAATAAGGATACAGAGATATGAACCCGTTGGACCCCCCCCCCCCCCCCCCCCATCAGCAGTAGTGCAGAGGGGCGGCTATCATCCATGGTGGTTGGGTGTGGTGTACCTGTTCTGTGCAGTGAAGGTCTCTCTCTGGGGGTGGACGCCGCTGTACACCACCCGGATCAGGTCATGCTGACACAGAGCCCCCTCCGTCAGAGCCATGGGCCCCAGGCTGGAAGGCTGCATGCGCACAACACACACATACATGTCAATTATATTATTTGCCAATAGAGAGAGAAAATAGCATGCAGCATTGCTAGCAGTGGCTGCTGCTTTGGCCAGCCGCTGCTTTGGCCAGCCTGCGTATGTTGTACCAATTAATTTCAACGAAACAGAGAAGCTGAAGGCATGACATGATGTCATAGCATGATCCATGACATCACTTTGCTCTGGTAACAATGTCCAACAATCCATATTCACATTTACAGTTTAAACCTAACTGACATTAACTCAACATACACCAATTGAAATAAACAAGGAAATTATGGATCATGTCTTTACTGAGCGGGGAGAAAAAGAAAGACTCTGGCTGAGGACACAACGGGGAGAAACAAGTAGGGAAATCATGACAAATAAACTCATAAGAACACACACACAGACAGAGACAGAGAGAAAGAGAAAGAGAGAGAGAAACCGCTAAAGAGAAGGCAGTTGGGGCAGTGTGAGTGTGTGTCATTGTGACGTTGTGCGGAGCAGAGGTTTCCCCCTGATTACATTGGTATTCAGGCATCGGTATCGCACTGCGCAGAGAAGGCACGCTCGCACACACACACACACTTTCCTACATTTTGTCTGCATAGAAAGACAAGCTCTCACGCTTGTAATTACGACCATAAATCTGCCTTCGGCACACGGTAACCTATGTGCTCGTCTCAGCGGTCTCTGGTCGCTGCGGTTCAATCAAACAACAGAAGCACACGTGCATGGCACCATGCACGTGTGCTTCTGTGTGTGTGTGAGAGAGAGAGAGAGAGAGAGAGAGAGAGAGAGAGAGAGAGAGAGAGAGAGAGAGAGAGAGAGAGAGAGAGAGAGAGAGAGAGAGAGAGAGAGAGAGAGAGAGAGAGAGAGAGAGAGAGAGAGAGAGAGAGAGATCTTAAACTAAAGAGAGAGAAAATTGAGTAATCCTAAACCGCGGAGTGAAGTGGTGCTTCGCGAACGTCTCACACTAAAATAAAGAATATAATCCACGCGGCTTTCCGACGTTCAAAATGTCGAGTGGTTCTGTCACCAAAGTGAATAATTGAAGAGGGTCCAAAGCCACGCAGTTTTTGACCAAATCCAGTGACACAACGCCAAAGACCAAGGCATCAGGACAGACAGCCGGACACAGAGACCCAGTGGAGAGGGGAGGGAGAGACCATCTCTCACATGGCTGGTTTAATGGGAAGTTCGTTCCCTTTGGTCATTAAGATGGTCGAAGGGCGAGAAATAAGTGAAGTTAAAGAAGAAGGGAAAATGAGATACAGAAACTGCAGCAATGCAGAAGATACGGGGACTTGAAGATGTATCAACCACCAAAAAAGATGGAGAAGATTAGGGAAAAGTAAAAAAAAACAAAAACTTGACCTAACATGATGGCAAAGAAACAAGTAAAAAAAAGGCAGTTAGAACAACTTAACGAATCGTTTCTTTCTTTCAGATTTTAAACCTGTTTGCACCACTGAACATTTGGCAAGTTAAGAGCCAACCCTATTGTGTTACATGTTAGCTAAACGGTTCAGATCCTAATAAATCCCCATGCTTTGGAACCATGTTGACAGAAAAAATAACAACCACAATCTTCATTTGAGGGTATAAATCAGACGAAGGGGACGGGGGAGTTAGGGGGAGCCTCACCTCATGGTACACCGACGGTTTGGACAGAGAGGGAATGGTGAAGGAGAGGAGCTTGCTGTTGCCATCTTTGTCCACGATCTCCTGTAACACAAAAACACAAAAAACGATAAGAAGGATGGAAATATGAACGAGGAAGAGGCGAGACAGGAGAGGGGGATGACATAGTGTCATCAGAGCGAGTGTGCGCTTCTTGACCGGTCCGTGCATCGCGTCACACCCATTTATATTGATGATGGGGGATCAATTCTGGCCTGTTTTGTCATAAAGACACCAGAATTGAATATCCTTGATATCCCTGATCCCAGACTTCTGAGTTCTCCTAGAGTTCTGCAGTTATAAAAAAGAAAAAGCCCAATTAAAAAGACTAATTATTTAGTCATTCTTTAGATACATGTCATTAAGAAGCAGGTGTTAGGCATCTTGCTCAAGTGTGCCCACAGGTGCCTATTGGGGGTTTGAACCCAGAACCTTTCGTCCGGGAGTCAAACCACTAGACTCGAGTAACGCGCCCCCTGAAGTAGAGTTTAGAGTAGAGTCATAGTAGAGCTGGAGGAGATGAGTCATGTCTCGGGTCTAAAAGACTGCAGGAGAAGAAGCTCCCGGGAGCCAAGTCGTGTTGTCGTCCAAGGGTCTTGTCTTGTTGGATTCTTGTCAAAATTAAAAACCCCTTCCAGCCAGGGACATAATCTGCAGATTAAAAATGTCCAAACTTCTCTAAATAAAGGCTCTGGTTAGAAATAGGGGCTGTCAGATTATCTCCACCTCTCCGAATCCCAGCCTGAATGCTAATGATGTACTTAATGACACGTATCTGAATCTAAAGGCTTTGGATAAAAGTGTCTGCTAAATTACTTAATAGTAGACATGGAAGGCGATCCAGGGTAGGTAGCTGTGGTTTGCATTTTAAAATCAATGAATCGCTAACTATAATCTTCTTCTTCATCAAACCATCACCCCAAAAAGATTAAATTATAGGTTCAATGAATGCATTCATCCCAAATAACAAAATACATCACAACATTGTTGTTTTTTACTTAATCTCCTCACCTAAACCTGTGCACATTTTAGATAGCGTTTGTGATGTCATGCATAAACCATCACCACAAAAAGATTGAATTCTTGTTTCAACGAAAGTCATCAGTATTGCCAGGCCTTTCAGGAAAACAATATCCAGCTCTCCCTTATCGCTGAAACACACCCTGACCTATTGTGCACCGCACCATCTGAATATCTGATCAGAGCCCTGAAGACACTACTACGGTCACCATGGTAGACAGCGCTGTGTGTTGGTCGAATAGCATAGAAATATAAATGATGCATGAGCCAGCCTTCTTTCAGAACTGGTGCTCCTCTGGCATCTCCCATGCAATGTCCCCGAGGAGGGAACCTGTCCTATCCATTAAGCTGCCTGTTGCCTATAGATCCTCCTCATGCGTACGCTATAGCCCTCTTATGGACTGCCAACACCACCTCTGTGTGACCTCTTACAGTCGAACAGCTTGTCATCATCTTCCACACTGCTTTTCTTTTTTTGTTTTAGAGATTGCAACAACCCACTGCCGTTATGGATTTGTTTGAGAGTTGGCTTGATTGGAATGGATAACTTAACATGTAAAAACTATAATGTAGAAAACTACTGTGCTCTGAAAACTATCCCAAGAATACCATCTTTCGCTTAAGACGATTCTGCGCAAGCATAATGTTGCACGCAAACAAACACATTTACTGAAACATCACTTCAGATTAAACACCCAATTCAACACCTATTCTTGTTAACAAACGGCTTTTTCTCATGAGCTATGACCCAAGACCAAGGGATGAGACAGGGTAACCCACCAGGTTGTACATGCCCAGGAGGAGGGCCTCGATGCAGCCGTTGCTCTGGCGGTCCCTGCTGGCCGTGACACGCAGGTACACCCACACCAGCTCGGGCAGGAACTGCAGGGTGAAGCGTCGCAGGCGGTCCTCAGAGCTCCTGTACAGCTCAAACAACTGGTGGCACACGGGCTCCAACAGCTGGGGTCCGGGTTGGGGGGGGACAGAGACGAGAGGCGTAAACATGGTGTGGTATAGTACAGTGTACAGCAAGACTTGAATGGTGTATGTGGAGATTGCAATATATACAAGGCAATGCCAAATCCATATTTAAAAAGGTGTGGGTGGTCTGTCACACGAGGACATAAATAAATATTGTTTTCAAATGTTTTCAATTACTGAAAAAAAGGAAACTTTAAACTGAGCCGAGGCCACTGAGACACAACAAAACAAAAAAAATGTTTTCACATGACTTCGTTTGTAATAGCGTATAGATGATCAGTGTGCTCGACCCACTGTCGAGGAAGAGGAAGAGGAGGCGACGAGAAGGAGTGGAGATGAAGATGAGCTACAACCATATGCTCCCCCGCCCGACTCCCTCCTCCTCCTCCTCCCCTTCAACACTCTTTCCCTCGCTCGATGCGGTGTTGGCATTTTTCCCCACATACTTTTTCCAGTAAACCCAGCAGTGATGTGTTGGGACAGAAGACCCCTGCTCTTCTGTTGATTTCACAACACAGTTGCTGTGACCTGATTTACTTATTTAGCTGCTAAACCTGAAGTCATGATGGACGGGGTGTGTGTGTGTGTGTGTGTGTGTGTGTGTGTGTGTGTGTGTACGTACGTGGGTGTGTGTGTGATAGGAGTGCCTTCTGCTAATGATTGTTGATGATTGTCTATGTCATAGTAGGATAAATAGAGAGGGGGTGTGTGGGGGACTGGAGAAAGATAAAGAGAGTGAGGTGGAGAGAGTGGAGGACGAGAGCGAGAGAGAGAAGAGTGCATCTTAAGGTCCAGTCCCCGGGGTCTGACTAAGGAGATGAGCGGGGGCTGTCCCGGGGCCGGCCCAAACAACACAGTGTACTGCGGTTGACCTGGCAACGAGTAACAGCACATTATTTAATTTGGCTGGGGGGTGGGGGGGGGGGGGGGGACAAGAGCCCCACTCAGACAGGCACAACACTGCTGTGTGTGCATGTGACCACACTTATATAGACAAATGCATTCAAATACACAGATACAAACAGACATGCCCACACACACACACACACACACACACACACACACACACACACACACACACACACACACACACACACACACACACACACACACACACACACACACACACACACACACGGCCGCCTGATTTGGACTCAGCCAGTAGAGTACAAAAAGGAGAAAGAAATAGCATGAAAACTGAAAACGTCCACTGAACCATTAGAGGAAAATTAAAGTCGTGTTTCATTGAGTGCCTAAAGGCTCGGGGCGCAGACGCTGTGACCTTTTATTTATTTTTTTCTCCGTTGGGACTAAAAATAGTCCATTCACGCAGGAGACCGCGGAAAACAATCACGTTTGAGGTGGAAAAAAATGAGCAAAGAGAGGGCAAGATGCAGGCAATGCGACGCTTCAACTTCTGTCTACCGGTATTCTAGTTTAACGTCCCACCCAGAACGTGGACCTTTAAGTGTTGTTTGCAGGTGTGTTTACATTTCATGTTATTGCGCACACAGTTGTGTTCACTTGTTTTTCAGGCCAACTGCTCAGCTAACGTCACATGACTCACACTCAACGTCCATGCCTCACACACACACACACAGACGCACACACACACACACACACACACATGCACTTAGGACACGCACATCAAAACACACAAAACACCAACGACTCCATAGAGCATGGAATTCAACTCCAGGTTCAGAGAGTACAGATCCTGCCACGTTTTGGCTCCACCCATGCATGCGTATTAGCCAATAAATGGCTGGAGGCTGGAAATGCCGGAGAGGATTTCTGGACCTGGATGTCCCCGCCGATCACAAGCGATACTTTGTCCCGAGTCAAAAAGCCGCCACGAAGGCTATGGTGATAAATGTGTGGCAATGCATTGCTATTTAATAATGTATGCAACTGCTTTTTTTATCCAAATAAATATAAAGACAATTATTGAAGTGACTTGACATTTTAGTTGTAGCCTGTTCGTGTTAGTCCATGTTCATGTGTGTGTGTGTACGTGTTAGTGCATGTTCTTGTGTGTGTGCGTGCGTGTTAGTGCATGTTCGTGTGTGTGTGTGTGTGTGTGTGTGTGTGTGTGTGTGTGTGTGTGTGTGTGTGTGTGTGTGTGTTAATGCGTCTCACACACACCTCATTGTTAGGGTCTTGAATGACCCTGTAGAGCGCTGGCACCAAAGGCTTCTTCAGGTGCAGGCTGCCTGCGTAGCTGGGGATGCGGGTTTCAGGTAAAGTCTAAAAAAGGACAGAGAACACAATTACAACACCCATAACGACTTAACACTCGTATGCAAAGATACTGGAAATAGTAAATAGTAGCAGTAAAATGTATTGTCATGAAAAAAACACTGCCATCCATTGCAATGTTGAGTCACGTCATACCCATGCAGCTTATGCCCATGCTATAGGCAGAGAGTATGATCCAATGCAATTTGCTCAATTCACTTATATGTTCGTATTTATCTGTTGCCTTAATAAAAATAAAACGTGACCTATTGGCTGAGGGGAGGGAACACAGTGTGCTCGGTCTGAGCAGCTCGCTCACACACACACACACACACACACACACACACACACACACACACACACACACACACACACACACACACACACACACACACACACACACACACACACACACACACACACACACACACACCACTGACTCATGCGCTTCAACCTCGCTCCAACATTCATCACAAGCACTCCCAGCCAACTTGAGCACGTGCACACACACGGCCTCTCATCTCCCGCCTAATGTATCATCATGTCTATGCTGCTATCTGCAGTTGCCTCCCTACTGCATCACTTATTTTCAATCAATTATTAACACCACTGAAAGTCCATTCACCAGGTTTAATCCTCACTACGAATTTTAGGAGTTTTTTGTTGCCATATTACGTCGTTTTATCTCTGTTTTGTGTTCATTTTGTTAAAATACATCGTTATTATTTTTAAATATTAACTAGTTAAAATTACAACTACTACGACTGCTAATCAAAATAATAATAATAAAATAATAATAATTTATTGGGTTTCAAAATTAACAGAAAATACAGTTCACATGACATCACGCAAATATGAATCCCATTAACAGTAAAGTTACAGTCCCTTTAACATAACAGTACACGGAAAAGTTGGCAAATATCCACCGAAATAAATGCGTCATTCACACCAAATTTAAATGTTGACAGATGTTGCATACATTACATCACACACACACACACACACACACACACACACACACACACACACACACACACACACACACACACACACACACACACACACACACACACACACACACACACACACACACAACTCTTTAGCTGCAGTACCTCAGTGTACTGTAGTGCGACGAGAAGCGTTACCTTGAATTCTGAGAGCCACTCCTCCACGACGCCCCGCTCTGACCCCAGCATCTTCCTCAGTGTACCCCCCCCTCCCTCAGCCTCCTGGAGACAGAGAGACGGAGACAGAGACAGAGACAGAGTGAGAGAGGGACAGGGAGAGAGAGAGGGAGACAGATGGAGAGAATGACAAATGGTTGGTGGAAGTAACCAGAAGCAAGAGACAAACACTTTGTGTGTCATTAGGCGACCAATTTACCTTTCTGTGACATGTGAAGTGGGCAAGTGCTCAGGGGTTTTAGACGCCAAAACACTGGTCATCTTGTGTTGTGGCCAAAAAAAACGACAGCGTCATTACAAAGATGGCCGCCCAACGTGCAGTCCTAGATAATGCATTAATTAATTTCCTTTCAGTTGTATTATTTTTTTCTTTATACACAAATGTCATCATGTGCTCTACTCCAGTACAACCTTGCTTGGACGTTAAGAGGTACTAGTGTTGATTTAGGAAAATCCAAAACCAACCACCTGACTAAACCCACCTACAATCAACCTAGAGAAAACAATGCTTCACTTATAAACGAGCTTCGCCGGTCTACCTGCAAGCACCCTTGAGCAAGATGCCTAACCGCTACCTCTTCATTAATGACTTGGGTCTGTTGCTTTGGATAAAAGCGTCTGCTAAACGGCTAAATAGCAAAACAAGCTGTGACCAACAAAAAGCCTTTTCGGCACTTCTCACTTTTCCAATACACATTTTATACACATGCATTTGATAAATATTATACTTTCTTCAGACTAAACAAAGGACAAGGTATTAAATATTAGGTCCTCATACGTTCCCAAACAATAACGTTATAATCTTGCGCTGCAGGCACACTAAACTGCATATTCTGAGTGCCTGGAAACAAAAATGAACCACTGTTTAGCGTCTGTGAAAAGGAACCGGCTGGAAATGGCTGGAAAAAATATCCTCATTAAATCTACCATTAAAGACCGGGTTTATTTGAGCTGCCAATGAATGAAGCATGTGTCTCCCTTTGCCGGTTAAAGAATGACACAACTTTAGAGTTTGCACACATTTGCGTTTGTGCACGTGTGTGTGTGTGTCTGCGTATATGTGTGTGCCTATGTGTGTTTACTGTACTGTACACAATGGAGTGTTTGAGTGCACAAATAAGTGACCAAACACGGTCAATATTGGGTATGTAGGTGATTGTAACACAAGAGCTCAACTGTCTCCTAATTATTAACCCTTGCCTGCCTGTGTAACTAAGAATGCATGACTGTGGGCCATTGAGGAGGCCTACTAGCTAGACATGGGGGAGGAAGTTATTTGTTTTTTTTTTGCTTAAAAAGCAACTTTACTGAAACCCTTTTGTGTTTTTTTTGCAAACATAGAGACAGTTGTCTTGACAAGAAGCAACAATGAACAGAAGAGCACTATTTTAATACTAATAATCATAATATGTACTTTATTTTTTAGTAAAGGTAGGCCTATCCTCATAGCTGGTGCCTTAGCAACCAACTGTTTTCCTGGAGTCTGCGTGAAACTGCAGTATTTATGGTGCTTGATGTTGTCTGTAATAGCAGTGAACCCAGGATGAATAGACCCGCCTATTAACTTAATTCGGTTTTTAGGTGGTTTGTGTATTGTTTGCATAGGCATGTATTCTCTCTTCATTAACATCTATGCCTGCATAATGCAGAACGCATGTCTTCATCATCCCATTCATCCATGATACCATCTAGAGGATATTGTTTGAGTCCCTATTGACCAAGGGGCATTACAACAATTATTTATCTGAAAACACCCGCCAGAAAAAAAACAGACGCCCGTTTTTGATTTGATTTAACAGGCAATAATTCGAGAAAACAATCGAACATACGCTTACAGTACAAATGTAACAACCTGGCGCCAAAAAATAAACATCAAAAACCAAATTAACAAAACAGCACTTGGTTGGACAATGCCCCAATCGCTCGGCGTTGACATTTAATGTACCTTCGGATCTAGATAACCTCCTCCCAGGCTTATCTACAGATGAAAAGGGATATTGAAGGCGCGCGCCTTTCTGGCAGGTCGTTCCAAGGGCTTAAATGCTACTTTGGAGCAACAACAAAAAAAAAGGAATAAAATATGTTTTTCAGCCTGCATGGGATGAGGGTTGTGATGGTGGTGGCGGTGGTGGTGGTGGTGGTGGTGGCGGTGGGGGGGGGTTTATGTGCTTAGGAACTGAGCCCCTCGCCCTCGAAAAACAACATTGCTCAGCAGCTTGTTGTGGTTTTCATTTGATAGGATTAGGGATTTAGATTAAATGCATATATTTCCGTTCGGGCCCGTGAGCAGTGTCAGGTATTATCCCAAGCGAAGCTTACTTGGCTACATTTAAAAAACACAGTACACAGCCAACAACAACGCACACGCCCGCACACGATGGTCCCGATGAGGCTGATGTCGCTCTACCTCCTGTACTCGCATGCCGTTGGGTTGAAGCACAGCCGTGGAAAACGCCACTGTCCGTAAATAAAAATGTCTGCAAGGGGCCAAGCAGGAAGGGCTCGTAACACACGCTGCTAATGTGCATGTGATCATTATCCAAATCCCCTTTATGGAATTTTGCTGATCCGCACGCTATTAGCAGCTCTGACCAATGAGCGCGATGTCTAAATGGGTGTGCAGCCTGGGTAGGATTTAAGACACAGGGTGAACCGTGTGTGTGTGTGTGTGTGTGTGTGTGTGTGTGTGTGTGTGTGTGTGTGTGTGTGTGTGTGTGTGTGTGTGTGTGTGTGTGTGTGTCTAATACAGCCTTCTCCTAGGCACTGACAAGCATTAATAGAAACACACGATTCATCACACTACAACCACGATGACATCACCAGCTAAAATTAGCCAGAGAGAAGAGAAATCGCTGACGTCGTTGTCTGCATAATATCTTTTTTTTTTTTTGCCGAACGTCCAGCAGCTAGGGCTGGTCAATATGTAAAAACGTATTATCACGATAATTATGGGGAATTTTACATGTATCGATAAATCAGGATGTTTATGAATTAAAAACACCATTCTAAACAGTATAACTGAGGGTCATTACATTGAAATTTATGGATATTTAAAGAATGCTATCAGCCTAAAACTAGGCTTCCTTTCTCACTGCGGTTCAAACCTCATATTTGATCATTTTAAGGGCATATCTTCTCATCGTAATTCATTTAGACTACAAAACAGGGTATCACCATTAGTCGATATCTTTTCATTTATCATTTTCACATATCATTTTATTATTTATTTTTTAGATACTTTATTTATAGTTTGTCAGTTTACAGACAGTTCAGTTTCCTTTTCATGGCAATACAATACCGTTCAAAGGCGATTAAACCATAAAATTGCGATTGAATTATTGCCCAGCCCTACGTCCCTACGCGGGACTGCGTATTCACAGATGGAATCAAAAACATTGTGTGGATGCCTCCATGTTGATTTCCTACACAACCACCTCTGTAGAGTCAAGCATTCAGGAAAATGGAAACCATGAAACGTGTCTGTGAGTTAAAGTGATAGATAAACCAACTCCTTATGTCTCTATGGAGGTCCCATCTGACTCTGGGAAACGCTGACTCACTCTATTCCTCCTTCCCCTGTCAAGCCGTCAGACAGCCAAAAGAGACTGCTCCTCAAAGTATAGTGAAAGATGAGCAGACAGTCACTATGGAAACCGTTGTCCAGGGGCATCAAACCGGTCTCCGACAAGACCAAGTCATATCAAGAGTAGGCTTGTATAAAAATGGAAAATTCTGAGGCATTAAAAACCGCAAAATGCAGTTACAGTTGTGTCGTTAGTTTTTTTACGGTAACTGCTCTCTGCACATTTCCCTATCATAAATTCTAGACATTTTCCATTCCTTGTCTTCTGAGGGTATATTTCTTCTTAACTGCTATATATGTTCATAGGCCCAAATGCCAAATGTGACCATTTCTGCTGAAAGTAGATTTAATCGTTTAAAATAATGGGTAAATAATATCCTGTACCAGAAGCGTAAGCACTATAAATCCACAGACTAATAAAATAAATACGCTTGCAAGGAACCTACACTGAAACTTCTCGATGATCTGCAAGTCATAAGCACATCACTGTTTTCATATGAGCAAAGTCAAACATTATTTATATTTGGTATAAAAACGTTTTTTTACATTTTGTAAAAATATATATTTAACATTATATTTATTTAGCAAATGCCACACACCAAATGTGTTTGTTTTTATCTGTACATTACTGAAATATCCATGAATTATTGAAATATCCTCCTATAAAGTTGGGAGTGAGTGAGTGATTCCATGCCATGCTCTCACCTCGTTGTCCCAGCAGTCAGATCCTCACTGGGAGAAGGACGTAGGTGTTCGTGCTGCCGCTCATCTGTCAACCACTGGCCGTCACCTGGGCAAAACAAGAGCCAAGCGAGAGTCCAGTTGGTCGGGAGCATGGTTGGTCTTTATGGGCATATGGATAGTAGGGGAAAAGGGTGATGCCTGAATGGACCCCTAACCGTCATTTCGATTGATAATACAACGGTGCAACCCGCTTCAGACCCTACTGCGCTTTGTGACCCCACCAATGAGAAAAACAAAACAACACAAAATCAAATGTACGCGCTTGGGTCGGAGAAGGTCGATGATGAACACTGAAAGTGGTATATTTCCATTGTGTGTACAGAGTAGGGCCTGCAGCAACCGCCATTTTTCCCTGACACTCTCCCAGGAAAAAACAAAACAAAAACAACACTCGTCATAGTCATCATGATTAGTACACCTAATCAGCGGCACCTTGTAAATGTCGAGCGAGAGAGACCCAAACAGAAAGCAGCTGGTGGCCCTTTTATGACGTCTCTGAATGAGAGTCTGATGATGACGGGCGTGGCCTTGTTGTGCAACTGTTTATCTAAAAGGGCGGCTTCGCATTAACAGTTTATCACGCCGCGTTAAAGGAAATGACCATGCAGAGCTCCCATCCGTCAGAAATGACTCGCGATATCCATCGCGGTGGCGCCACCATTCCCCTTCCCTGTGCCAGATAACACACCGCCTGCCACCCATACAAATCATCGGAAGCATAAGTCTACGTTGTGCCAACGACAAGTGCATTGCGCGAATTGCAAATTATATTGGAATTGTATAAAATGTTAAGCAATTTAATGGGTTATGAAAAAAATGGGAAAGTGGTTTCCCAGACCAAAGGATCTGGGTTCAAACCCCAACCTGTCCGCACTTACCTGCTCCTTAATGACAAAAAAGTACTCATAAATATGCCTTTGTTTTTTGGTATTTAAAATGAACTACGATTACTTTTTCCACCTTGTTCAACAGGGCGAAGCAGGATCAGGAAGAGAGGAAGAAACAAACAGAGCACCCCAACTGTTCCTTCCTTGATATCAGGCTATGTACACAAGCTTCCCAGGAGGTTATGTACACAACAGTATATATGGACACAAGCCCCGTAGGCACCAGTTGCTACGAAGAGAATGAAAAAGAAACATAGGAGAAAAAGGGAGTGTTTTTAGGAGCGATCGGGTGGCAGAAATATGACCTGGGTTTCTCCTCATAAAGCCCGGCCGCACAGGAGGAACTGCGGCCGCTGCTACAGACGCGTGAGGAAATCATCTTCCTTTATTGACCAATCATACCCTAAGATAATTACAATAAATTAAACCTTAACGTGGCACCGAGTCACACTCTTCCCCTTTGACACAGCTTTTCTGCAGCCTCCGTAAAAAATATTCATGATATAAATCAATATAAAGAAACAGCTAAAAAGTATATATTAAATATATTATGCTTAAACGTTATATTCTAAAGCTTTTTGATGCCGTTTAGTAGATGTACTAGTCCTCATAAAGTCCAAAGTACCATTTTGTGTCAATAACAGCTGTTTTGGAAAAAAGGAAAAAATATGAATCTATCATAAACCAGCTGTGGAGCACGCAGCCATGGTCTTCTCCAGATAAGCAAGGGAAGAGACTTTCGACTCTGGCCCCTACTGTTGAGTGGGAGTAGGGGCCGGGCCGTGCCTCGCCGGGCCAGGGTGTTGACCCGGGGGGGGGGGGGGGGGGGTGGGGGCGCTGCACAGGCTTCTTCTGATGGACGCCAAACAAAGCGACGCGCCCGGAGGAATGGACACGGACCCTTAGCTCAGTTACAACAGGGCCAGGACACAATACCAACACACACGCTTGGATTTGTCTCAGGCCTTGCATATAAATAGCACCGATACCAAGCCCTTAAAGTCAACCGGCAACAACAATATAAAACAACTATCTGAATATATTAAGCGGTACATATAATAGATTTAGCACTAGCTCCAGTCCCCATACAGAATAAGGCAAAACACATTAAGCCGAGTTCCCCCCATTCGGTTTTTCCCCTCTTTTTATTTAGCAGAACGTAATTGGACGTTGTAATGTAACCTGGGGCCATGAATGCAATCCCATCTCCCTCTGCTTTCATCTCACCCTAGTACTTGTTTTCTATAACAACCACCACCCCTAACCTCCCACTGTTGGCTAAATGCGTCATATATCTAATGAGGCTTGGCCAATGACAATAGGACAACTTCCACGTTCCCAGGAGCCGATGAGCTGCGGAGAGAGGAGCTGCTCTTCCTTCAGAGCTCAAGCCCACAATGGGGATAAAGGGTGGAAACCATTCTCATACATTTAGATTTAGTCACTTACAAGACACTTTAATCCAAAGAGACTTTATTTAGATACATGATTAATGAGCAAGCGGGGGGGTAGGGCATCTTGCCCAAGGGTGCCTACAGGTCACGTAGTGGACATTGGGGTTTTGAACCCAGAACATTTTGTCTGGGAGTCAAACATCATAACACTTTGATCCTATGAGGATACAGTAATAACATCATGCTACTTGGATCCTATGGGGATACAGTAATAACACCATGCCACTTGGATCCAACAGGGATACAGTCATAGGGCTGAACTAGGGCTGCAGCTATGAGGATTTTCATTGTCAATCATACAGTGTTGATTGTTTCTCTTCAATTAATCAACTAATCCTTTAGTCTATAAAATTCCTTATAACACGGCCAGGGTGAATACTCGATTCTGATTGGCTGGAGAGGTGTGTATTATTTTTCGATTACATGCACGGCCATGACGCAAGCAGCCTCATCCCCGGTCTAAAAATGAATGCGCTAAACACATTTAAGTGTCAACTTGGACCGGAAAATCGAGGAATGCACTAGTGGCAACCTAAGAGCCATTTCAGCACAAGACTGAATGCTATGAAGCTCATGGTCTTGGGAGCTTGCACCAGCCACACGTGTCTGGGCAGGAGAGGGTTATGCAGACTAGAGTATGCACACTTGAGACGAGGGGGAGGGAGACTGTAGACACAACGGTGGGAGAGAGACATTTTTTATGAAAATAAGAGAAAAATAAATCTGCCAGGTGCTGAATAGAAAAATGGAAAGGGCAAAGCCTACAGAAAGATAAATATAAACGCAGTACTCAACGACCCCCCCCTAAAGTTTTAAGCAAGCCTCGTCTTTTCTCTGCCCAGGTGAACAGACGGGGGGGTGTATTGTGGGATAACATGGAGTCTGGCTCACTAGACATTTTGGCAGATAGTAATATTAACTGGTTCTTAAAACAACCGTAACACTATCGGGTAGAAAAATAGTAGTTTGTCGTCTCAAGTTCAACCCACTGTCAACTATGCAGTATTACTATACACAATACAGTGTTGCGTCTATTTGTTGTTGTATTTTTTTAGCCACTCTTGTTTGAAGACATATCCACTCATCTTTATCGATTACATTTTTGATTTCTGCGTTGTAATAGATATCCTATTGAGACATGGCCCAGTCGGCCCATACTGGCGCCAAACAAGGCTTACATTTCCAAGTTCTAAAACAGTATAGGCCATGAAGACCAACATAAATCTGTGTTTTTCTTATTGCTTTCTCTCAAGTGCACTGGTGTCGTCATGTCATGATGGGCAAATAAACATAAAACAAACAAAGCCGGCACTAAACAATGGACGCTTAAGAAAAAAAGCAAAAAAAGGACCATCATTAACTCATCATAAAGTCTCTGGTGACCAACATGAACAGGACGTGACTTGTTCCAACTCGTTGCATATAAACCCGACGGCGATGTAGGTTGTTTTTCATTCGACGATATAATATTTGGGTGATGGCGACCGCCATATTTGCTTTTTCCTTCTGTGGGTGTTTGTCTTGTCCCCGCCCCCATCTGTCTGTCAGCTGTGTCCCACCAACGCACTCAGCCTGTTAATGTGGGCCTGGCTAGTGTTGTCCTTGCCTGCATCCCAAAGCATGCTGGGATGCGGCACACCGGCAGTGTCGCGCGCTACGTTACCACATAGCACTCCTCTCACAATTGGCGCATGCTAATTAAATCAAATTACGCTGCCACGCACCACACTCGTCTGTTTGTGGGTGGATACCCCCCCTGCCTGCTGTCACGCGTGTTTTGTGTGTGCGTGTGTGCCTATGTGTTGTTTTTGTGTGCGTGTGCGTGCGTATTCTTTCCGTTACCTTGGGCCTTCCCATCTGAATACATTTAAACTGCAGCTCCACTTTAAGTGTAACTAATGATTACTGCAGTAAAATGGGGGGGGGGGTGGGGGGGGGGGGGGGAGTATTGCCTGAAAGGCAGCCCATTGGAGAGCCGGCACACGGGTTGAGCCCACCCTTCCCATGCGGCTGTAGATAAACCTTTAAAACATATTACGCAGACCTGTAATTGGTGTTATGAGCAACACCTTTGTTTGTCCTGCGATAGTCTCGCATAGCCAGCCCTATCTCCACACTTCGTTTAAGCACAGCGCTGGAGAAAGGTCTGGCTCTACTCACTATCATTCTGGTATCGGTAAAAAAAAAGCTACGTCTAGTTTGTATTTCTTTAACCAATCACAAACGTCTTGGGCGGCGCTATGCCCAGGATGCAGCAACCATTGGGCGACTACTACAGTCGCCCAATGGCAGGCTTGGGCGGGCTTATACCAACAACCTACATCCCGGTAAGACAGACTAGTCCTACGATGACGCCTCTGTGTAAAGGGTCTATGAGGGAGCATGAGGGAGGGATGAATCTTACCACAGCATCCACCAGTGCATTCAATTATGAACACATGCAAACAAACCCACCGGTTACAACCTCACCGACAAACAGAAAGTACTGCATCGAACACC
Organism: Merluccius polli; assembly: GCA_030340625.1. NCBI lineage: Eukaryota > Metazoa > Chordata > Actinopteri > Gadiformes > Merlucciidae > Merluccius > Merluccius polli. The sequence goes on along the minus strand of JAOPHQ010005756.1, from coordinate 5,973 downwards.
TGCCAGTGCTGAAGGGGACTTTTCACGCTCTCACGTCCCCCCTCGGGGTGTCTGGTTATTTCATTGGGTTTTCCATGGAGTGTTGCCTCGATTGAGGTGGTATTTTTAAATATTTAAAAAAAATATTTAAAAAAATAATAGTAAAAGGGGGTTTTCTTCCAGGAATGTACGACACTGGGATTTTGTGCATTTTCCTATGGCCATATTATAGTGTGAAAATATATCTATAGCTCTGGGAATACACCACGGAAAGAGACATCATAGGGTCTCTTTCGGCTCAGTGATGTTCAGTGTTGATTCTTCTTGTCCTCTAGCCTGGCGTCTCATCACATCGTGATAACCTGGAAACATTGGCATCTAAGCCAGGCAAAGCCCCTGTTATCAGCCTAGAAGGGCTCAGACTCAGCATGATCTGGTTAAGTGTGCCCTGCTGACAGCTGGAAAGCAGTATCCAGTGTGTGCTTTACTGTTGACACTGGACTAAATCAGCTTCATTTATGGAATTACAACACAACCCTTATAATAAATGCTCATCATGCATATGATTCAACATCTGGTCTTTGCCAATTAAATGTTAGTGAGAGTACATCGTTAAATTACATTTTTTTGGAAGAAACCCTCATGCATATCAACATTGCCATTTACTTGTCCAGTAAAAACAGCAAATCAGTCCTAGTAGCCTAATATGTGTTTAATCTGCGTGGGTGTGTGTGCATGTGTGCACGCGCCTCCACCTCTCCGCCTGTCCTAAATAAGCAGTGGCAGATTTCAACAGTCCGGCATTGGGGATTTTTCCAAGGTCAGCGTGGCTCAGCCAACCATGAATTATTGAACTTCAAGCCCTGTTGCCTGTTCTGTTCAAGCTACTTCTCTCGCCCAGCTACTGCCATTACTCCTACTACTCGTTCTCTCTCACCCTGTCCCTCTCTCTGACATGTGATAGATCTCTTTCCCATTTTCCATGCTCCTCTCTCTCTTGTGGCCTGCTGAGGGGATCAACCTGTGACAATGACATCATTTGACTATTCGCATTGCATATAGCACCGGCCAGGCTAACAATAACAACAACAACATTGAGGATGACAATATTTTCCATGACAACCAAAGAACCATGTTTATCTTGGTTAGGAAAATTCACCCCATGTACAGAGTACACACACACACACACACACACACACACACACACACACACACACACACACACACACACACACACACACACACACACACACACACACACACACACACACACACACACACACACACACACACACAAAAAACAAGTGGAGTATTGCTGTAGTTGGGGCGCAATCGATGATCTACTGGGTTACACGTTGCTGGGTCAGAAGCCGGAGGCTGCTCCGAGTCCTGGTCCCCGATCGGGTGACGTGTCCCCGGGGAACCGTACTACTGACTAACATACGTCACCGTCTATTTTGACGAGGGTGTTGTGAATGGGGTCGGCACGGCGACGGCGACGGCTGTTCGCCCTAGAGAGTCCTGGGGTTGGAATCCCCCAGAAGCGTGGGTTCGATTCCCACCGGGGGTTCCAGCTGCGCTTCGTCTCTCGCTTGGTTACTCAGGTCCCCTCCTGCCATCGAGGGAGACGATACCATTTTGTGTCGTGTTTGCTCTGAACCAGACAGTGATCCCACAGTGGCCTTGGGCTCCAGCGACGCCCATTAGTTAACGTGAGGAGCAAAAGACCAGACTCCCACAGCCAAACTGTAACTCAAACATGGGTTCACATAGTCAGAAAATGGACGATATGTCTCACGTTTTGTGGAGGCGATGCTGGGCTACTATATCCCTCCCTTTTTATAATACTAAATATGCCCAGCCTACTCTCTGTCTATCTGTCTGTATTGCTGCTAACAAGAACCGGGCTCTACGCAGCTATATGGCGCGAGTAGCATGGATTAACCTTCAAAGTGAAGTAAAAACCAAACCAAAGAGAGAAAGAAGAACCCCAGGCTGCCAGACAGGTCGTCACATAGACCCACATCAGCAGGAGGTCAAGGAGACAAACAAAATGATGACAAAAATGGAGACCCTAGCAGGCAACTACTGCTGCTGCTGTTGACCTTCACTTTAACACACGCACACGCACACACACACGCGCACGCGCACACACACACACACACACACACACACACACACACACACACACACACACACACACACATTTATGTTTATGGTCCCAGTCACATAAGAGGTGGTTAGGGCAGCACATAAGAGAGAATGAGAGAGATAGAGTCTCCCTCTCTCTCTCTCTTTCTCGTCTCATATGCTCGGTTTGGGAGAACAGGCGTACGCACATCCCAAGCTAAAATTAGCTCTGCCGCAGCTGCAGGGCCAGACATGTTGGGATGGGCCCGGAGCCTGATGCTAGCACACAAAAACGTTCACGCCGTTCGGCCTGGGTGAGCCCAGACAGGTAAACGGCACAGGCCAGCATACCTCTCCTCCCTCTCTCTAGCAATCAGCCTCTGCCCCTTTCCCGCCCCTCTCTCCTCCTCGTCTGTTCTTCATCGCCCTCTCGGGATAAGAGCACTGCTGCGCTGGTGAGGGACACAGAGCATATCATAGTTTAGTACTGAGTACAGAGTGAAGCAGCCAGAGCTATCTGAAAAGAGGTTTTTTGACCATTTCCAGTTGAAGCCTTACACATCTTTCGACCAACACATTTGTGGTAAGCTTAAAATAATAAATCACATAGAGACAAGAGAAGTGCCATTTGGTACCATAACGATGCAAAGGTCTGGAGGTGTTAGAGCAGTGGTTCGCAACCATTTTTGGCCCACGACCCCATTTCTATCTCTGAAAACGTTTGCGAGCCCAACTTTTGTGCTCTACTTTCAGACCAATTGTTTTTACCCAATCAACATCTGCCGGGTAATATCAATGTCCCGGTGAACGAAATCGCATCGCTCTACTTCCCCCCCCCCCCCCCCCCAAGGTTGGAAACCACTGGGTTACAGCGTATTTTTATATTGTTAAGATGAAACACTGGGGCAGTTGTTCCCTGACAGTTCACACGCATGACCACTAATTCCTCCGTGTTCAGCGCTGACGGCTGCAAGTGTGTGTGTGTGTGTGTGTGGCGAGCCAAGCACTTATCTCAACTCTGGAGAAGGGTGTGGTGCACTGAGCACTATAGCAACTGCTCCGAAATTCGTCCCCAAAAGGCCCAACCTTGAGGGCTGTGGACACACGTGTGTGTGTGTGTGTGGGGGTGAGGGGCAGGCTGGGGATATAGCAGCCCAATGCATGCCCAAAGATCATTGGAAATGTTAAACAACAATATCCATTGTACACACACACACACATATAAGACAATATGTTGCGACGAATGATCAACAAAACAGGGGGGAGCGCTGGCCGATGTGATGGAGGGGGGGGGGGGGGGGGCTTGGTGACCATGTTGCCTCCCCAAATGCCAGGCAGCCTGCAGAAAATGCTGAATACCAGGGAAACTGTGCCAGCTACACACACCCCCTGCGACATCCCTGCGCACGCTCTCTCTCACACACACACACACACACACACACACACACACACACACACACACACACACACACACACACACACACACACACACACACACACACACACACACACACACACACACACACACACACACACACACACACACACACACCTTAGGGAGCTCATGAATTTTATTGAGTTTATATATTTGTGCTTGGTCAATCCCTCTGCCGCAAGATGAATGGAGTAAAACAAGCGGAGGCGTATAATGACAGCGAGCCTGCATACTGCATGGACCTGTTCAATGAACACAGACCACCGAAGAACACATGGCGGGAACACAAACACAGAACTCACATCGATACGTGAAGAACGCAACAAAAATATAGATCTATGTGGAAATTTCCTTTCAATAACGGGCCCAAATGCCATCCATTTTAAAAATGAATGAATGGTCTAACTATGCTGATGTGCTTTGAGGTTCTGCAAGAGATTCTTCAGCATTAAATGACCAGTGGAACTGGCTGCGTTACTGAAACATGGGCTTTGTCATGGGCGGGCGCCAGTGGCTCAGGACACGGCGGTAGAGCGGGTTGTCGATCCCCAGCTCCTCCTAGCCGAGTGTCGAGTTGTCCCTCAGCAAGACGCCCGACAGTAACTGCTCCCAAGACGACGTGACTGTCGGCTTGCATGGCTGACACCGCCGTCGGTGCATGAATGCGTGTATGAATAGGTGAATATGAGATAAGAATTATGAAGCGCTTTGAGTGGCCACCAGTTTGAAAAGCACTATATAAATGCAGTCCATTTACCATTGTCTAGACGTCACAGAACATCACTGCAGCAAACCCCTCTTGCATAGGGCTGGGAGATATGGAAAAATGTATTATCACGATAATTATGGGTCATTTTACACGATAACGATACATTTCACGATATGCTTATGAACTGAGGGTCATTACATTGAAGTATATGGTAATGTAAAGTATGGTATCGGACTAAAACTAGTTTTCCTTTCTCACTGACGTTTAAAACCCTCATTATTGTACACTATAAAACTGGGTATCACGATAAGTCGATTAATTTCACGATGATACAATACCATTCAAAGACGACAAACAGTAATAACGAAGCATCGCCCAGCCCTACTCTTGCATTAAACATCCAACCGGCTTGACCCACCCCCCCGCCAAAAATAACGACGTTTTCGCCTCCCCAAACCTCCTCATTCACATCAACACAACACATGATTGGCCATCATGCAATGGGCCCTGGAATGAGCAGGGCCCCTGTTCAACTCGGCGGTGGAGGTGAGCCGCGGCCTGGTGACCCGCAGCCAGAGCAGGGAGCGGAGGGAGAACGGACGCACTCTCTGGCAGGTAACCACACGACGACTGGAAAACAAGAACAATGGCCCCATTATCTTAGCCTGGACACACAGGCAACCACCCGCGTTAAGCAGCTTCCTGTTTGTGTGTGTGTGTGTGCGTGTGTGTACGTGTGTGTACGTGTGTGTACGTGTGTGTACGTGTGTGTGTATGCGTGGTCGGCTTATGTAAATGATAAACAGCTTGTTTTCTTTCCCCCCCACTCACGAGTCTGACATGTCGCCGCACACACATTGAAAGCGGACATGGGTGGGGGAACACAGCTGCTTTTAGACATCATTGTCGTCGGTTTGGCTCCCAATGTACAGTAGGCGGGGCAATGGTCTGCCCAGAGGCATTGTGATTGGTTGCCCCTTTCGCACACGTCGTGGATTAACGAACGTCGGAAGCACCGGAGTTTTTCCTCGGTATTGTGGCAAAAAAAACGGCAATGAGCTTTTGTTAGAAAACAAAAAAACTAAAAACAATAAGCACGGTAACCATTACACCAACTATGAGGCGCAGGGGGTAGAGCGGGTTGCCTAGTAATCGGAAGGTTGCTAGTTCGATTCCCGGCTCCTCCTAGTGCCGAGGTGTCCCTTAGCAAGACACCTAACCCTAACTGCTCCCGGCGTGCTGGCTGTCGCCTTGCATGGCTGACCCGCCGTCGGAGTATGAATGTGTGTATGAATGGGTGAATGTGAGGCAATAGTTGTAAAGCGCTTTGGAGAGGTCATACCTCTGAGAAATGCGCTATATAAAATGCAGTCCATTTACCATTTACCATTTACTAGTTCCTGTTAATGACGAGCACGTGTCCGTTCCGGCATCGCTTTAAAAACAGTGCTTGCTAAACTCCTAGCTGAAGAACATCCCTGCCTTCCTGGGTCACGCAGTTAGCATATAGTCAAAGACACAAAAAGTTGGCCACTACTGTATGTGTGGCAGCTCATTAGCAAAAGACAAGGAGCATGGCAGTCATACTGCCAAGGCCAATTTCCCAGTCGTCCTTAACCTCATGTTATAGGACTCATCCTATACTGATAATAACCAAACAGCATGGCCTTAGAGCGGTTGTCTGTAGTAACAATAATAACAATAACAATAATAATAATAA
>JAOPHQ010005755.1:75000-100534 GCA_030340625.1 Merluccius polli | reverse complement strand
ATATTATGATGTGTATTATGGGTAAAGGAGGGAATTTTCCCAATGGGGATGAAAGTATAACAGCATATATATCGAGGCATATGTGCATTTTAACATGCATGAGAAATATCATCCACCACCGTAGCAATTATATTGATGATTATAATGAGACCAAAAACCATGCGGGGAGCAGCAGCAGTTTGTTTGTAACAACCTCTAACGCCTGGTGAAATTTCCCCCCGTTGTTTCACCTTCTATTTTTTTGTCATCTACATTTAATTATACCCGCCGGCGGGCCGTCAGGCTCAATATCACACGCGTGTCGCAAAGCGAATGCAGCTCGCATGGAGGAGGAGGAGGAGGAGGAGGAGGAGGAGGAGGAGGAGGAGGAGGAGGGCGCTTATCCAGATAAAATGTGCTGTTCCTTACACTTTCCGAAAAGCGCCGGTGGCGGAAGAGGGAGTCAGCTCTTTCGCGGCCCACCTGAAGGAGCAGGATGTCCCCCCCCCCCCTTCCTGTCGTCTCCGCTTTCCGTTTCCCATATTTCTCAGTATTTGTTATTTGGGCTGCGTTGGTTATTGTCGCTGTTGTTTGTTTTGCGCCGGGCCGTTGGGGAGTCAGGGCGGCGTTCCACTTCCACGACGACGACGACGACGATGATGATGATGATGATGATGATGATGATGATGATGATGATGATGTCAGTGGCACTTTGATCACATCGTTGATCAGCCAGCAGCCACCTTCCACCCCCCCCCCACCCCCCAATCCTCCCCTGCCAGAATAGCGGGCCCTGAAGCCATAGATCGTAACACTCGACCGGATCGCGCGATTGGCTGCAGAGTTTCCCTTGACAGAGACGCAGGGTCCTTTTAAAAGCTGGTCAAATCCTAATGTTTTACTTCGGCAGAATAAAATGGTGCCTTATACATGTGTTTTTTAAAAAGGGCGAACCTACTTATAATCCGAATATAGGCTACTGGCAAACAGCGTTTTGCTTTTTCCTCAGCTATACTTTCCTTATTTGAGTGATTTCACACTCTACTTTTTATCTAGACTGCAAGAAACAGTGATTTAAGACGGTGTGTGTGTGTGTGTGTGTGGGTATGTGTGTGTGTGTGTGTGTGGGTGTGTGAAGTTAAGATTAAGGCCTCCAGTCCTTTCCCTATAGAATGAGTTTGTAGTAGATGATCGTCTCCAGAATTAACTAGGGCAGTTTTACCAAGAGCTTTTGTTATGTCCTGAGGCTTTCTCATCGTCTATATTCCTCCATGTGTTGCTGTGCTCCTCAGAAAAGGCTGACACGGGACTTTGTAAGAAGTTTCTAACCCGTTTGTGTATGACAACCTCTGCAATACAATATGATGTTATTGCGTGACGATGATTTAGATTCTACTGTTGCATTATCGTAAGCTCTTGTTTTTCACTAGTTTTAGTCATTTAGCGGACGCTTTTATCCGGAGCGACATACAGGTGTGTGTGTGTGTGTGTGTGTGTGAAGAGGTGACACGGTATTTCAGACATGTTCTAGTCCTTTCTGTACCTTCGTCACCAGGACTGCTCCTGGCAGCCAGTACCTTTTTAAAGTTATTGCCCAAAACATTTGGATCACACACACACATACATACCATCCTCCTGACCTCACTCTCTTGGCATCCATGAGGTCATTGAAGACCACCTGCGGAGACCTTGTAGGGTCTTCACGCGCCTGGAGATGCGATGGAGAAACTCCTCGCAGGCGAGAGTGTGAAAAGTGACCTCAGTTAACCCCAGGATAAGTTTCAGGGTCCTCCCCCTGTCTGCTTTCACTCAGAAGACCCTTGCAAACATGACCGCCGCAGACATTTTTTGCAGCGTAACTCTACTCTGTGTACTCTAGGGGTGTATCACATTGAGTTCTTGAGTGTGTGGCTATATATAATGTATATCATTTTAATATACATATTTATATTAAGTCAATTGTTCTCAGAAACTACTCCATCATCTGTCATCGCCACTTACTATTGCTTCCTTAAAAGGAGACCAGTGGTCGAAGCGCAGGGGGACTTTTAGTTTGAAGGTTTGGCGACTCAGTCGGTTGTAACTGTGTGTGCAATATGTCCACAAATCTGTTTCCAATATGGCGTTATTGCTTTTATTGGGCGAGGAATTTGTATACGCTGACAGGTTTACGACAGCAAACTAAAATGCTATTTGAGAGCCGTTATGAAAAGCTCATCATAATATCACAGCGATGTTGGTCAACTGTCGGGTTGGTTAAGGATATTTCAGTACAAGTCGACATAATATAATGAGTTCACGTCAGTGTAGTGCCGCCTTCGAAGCCCAAGAGGAGATAACGGACTCCCAGATGATGTCTAGTGTATCGCCACATGATGCAGTCACCCGCGCCCGGCTGACCAGGCCTCCCCCGATGAAGCTCCCTGTAAAAAGTCACACAACATTTCTGTTCGTGTTCGAGCCGTGCGAGATGAAAGGAATGGAAAATCAAATGAAGAAAGGCTGAAGAGAATTGATGACATGGTTAACTTTAAAGAGGGAACATTCTCCTTGGGTGTGGGCATTAAAAAGGCGCATGTGTTGCGAGTGAGTGAGCACATTTTAGCCCATAATAACAAACATCAAACGGCGTCCCATAAGGGAAAAAAAAAATAAAAAGAAGTGACCGTCTCAATATTTAATAAAAAAAAAAAAAAAAAAAGCTCTTCCTCACATACTTTTCCCAGCGGTGTGTGTGTGTGTGTGTGTGTGTGTGTGATTGTACTCGTGTCCGTGTTTGCGTGTTTATGTCTGTGTGTGTGTGTGCGTCTCCTCGGTATGTGGTTCTGTGGGGGCGGGCTGGGCGGGAGGGAGGCGGGACTTGTGCCGGCTCCTTCCCAGCCCTGATTGGTCCGCCGCGGTGTCATCTGTCCCGGTGCTTGTGCAATCCGGGGCTCAGGAATGCGAACGTTTTCTTTTTTTTTTGTGGTTTTTTGGCTCCCATCAACAACAGTAAAAAAGGAGGTCAAAAGCTGCGTGACCAGCAGCCGAGCGCAGACATTCAAACTGACTTTCGATATATGTGTGAATTGGCTTTCTTTTTTTTTTTCCCGCACTTTACAAAAATGAGCATTTCGAGTATTCGCTGAGATTTGTATTTCTTGCATCCTATATAATGGCTCTCATCATTTTTCATCCCACATGTGCTTTCATTGACGCGGCATCATGTGGGAAGTGTGTTTTACAGTAACATCATGGAGACGAAAGAAACAACATTATGTTCACGCCCCGGTCATCACTGTGGCGCTGTGTAATCTCTCTTTTGTCCCTTATCTCACTCTCTTCATTGTTTTATCCCCCCAGTACTTATACAAAAAATGTCTAACCCCTGTCAATTTTGTCATTCCCCACACACACACACGCACACAGACACACACACACACACTCGTGTTTCAACCTCATAACACACAGATGACGTTTGAATGAGTGTTTGTTTAAGTGAAAGTATTGTCTTTGTTTACGGTTCGTGTTCGTTTTCAGTGATTATGTTTTTGAGGTAATTTTGTCAAGGTCGAATTTTCCATGCCCCCCCCCCTCCCCCCTCTCTCTCTCTCTCTCTCTCTCTCCCAAAAATATCTCCATCTCTACCTCCACATCTGTTGTTTTTCTGTTCTCTCTGATAAACTTCCACTTCCTCACCCATTATCTTCTCGCTTCGCCTGAGAAGATGATATTTTCTGCAGTCAGTGGGCCCGGCGCTGTTATGCAAGCGACCGTTCGCCTGACGCCAAAGAATGTTCTTGTTCCGTTCGGCCGGTCGATGGGTTTGGGAGGGAGGCGGAGGAAAGCAGAATAAGAGTTTGAGTTGTCTCACGTTTGGACTTGGACGTGATGGCCCCATAATGCCTCCTCTGTTTTGTTGCTCATTATTTCTTTTGCATTAAAATGCCAGCGACTTCAAATGACTGGGAAGAGTCGAGGCAATTGCTAATATAACGGCGGCGCACGTACAATTAATGGACTTGGCAGAATAGTTTTTTTATTTTTTGTATTCATTGGACCAATCGTAGGAATTGTGACGTCTTCGGAGGTCTTCGGATTGCTTTTGGCCTCGTAAAGCGATGCTGCTCCACTGCAGACATCCTTGCAATCCCGGCCAAAGCCTAATTGCTCTGGGGGTCGATGATTGAAACTCAGTGTTGGGGAAAACGCAGGGCTTCTAGCGTGTCACGGACGGCTCCATACATTATCAGTAAGTAAAGTTTAAAGCACAGGAAGAGAGGCCGGCTATTAATGAAGTTGTTGAACTGGCAGGTTAATCGCTGCTCTTCGTCAACGGCTGCGTTAAAACGGCCTTCATAGACGACTTTGAGTGTGTTGGCTCAGCGCCGACCAGAGACCTTAAAACAACCAGAGCTGGCCTAGTAAAGTCGGCTGCCAAGTGGGGTGTGTGTGTGTGTGTGTGTGTGTCTGTGTGTATATAGACCTATATGTTAAAAACATTTTTGAAGTCTTGTTGTATACTTGTATTCAATCGTATTTAAACACCATTTTGTTATTTATGTATTGATCTGTAGACCATTTTTGGGGAACTTTTGCTTACGAATGGCAGAAGTTTATGCACCTTTTGGTGTATTTGAATTGCAATATCTCATGTTGTCTATATTTATATTATATGTTGTTTAGTATTTCACAAATAATTTTGTTTATACACTTATATTATATTATAATGACAGTTGGTTAAAAGGAGAAACACTTCTTTAAAGGAAAATCAAACCCTAAACTTATTTGAGATGAAAAGTGATGTAGTGGGTTACATAGTACTGCTATGGATTAATCCTGGTCCAAATCTCCACTTAAATGCACAACTTAAAAATAAATGTAGGATAAGATGTAAATATGGACTCAAATTGCCCTCTATGGGTTAAATGCATGCTATTGCATGAGTTACCTGTTACCTGGGAGTTACCTGTACTCGAGGAAACGAGTGCCCATCAAGCAAATCATTAACAATTACAAAAATATTGTAATCGAAAATCATTTTGTAGTCATTTTTGGCAAAAAAAAAAGCAAAATGCCTACAAAATGAATACTTGAGTACTCGTTTCGATTTGGACTGTATATTTGGCTGTCAATTTTGGCGTATTTCTAGCATTCCTGGTAGCAAGTGGAGATGGTGAAGGCCTGAACAGCATTGTAAAATAAATGAAAATGAAATGAAAAAGTGTCCAGCAGAAGTCTGCAACAACACATTTTTTTTAAAATTTGATAATGGATGCTGGGAACTAGCTCAAACAGGAGGGGGGGGTTCCCTTTAATAAGGGCCCATGTGTGGACGTTATGACACAAAAAACCTGAATAATATGATAAACCTCTTGAAGTCGGTTTCCTTCCTAACCACATACAGAAGAACTGGCACTAGCACGCTCCCTTCTGCATGGTTGTATTTGCTGTGGTCTCTTTTGGTCCACATGTTACTTATTGCGATGCTTATCGCAAATTATCCTTTTAATCCAACATTCTGAGTCAGAGAGACACACACACACACACGCATCCTGCCCCCCCCCCACACACACACACACGCACCCACTTAGAAGAGTGTGTCACAGTTAATACAGTCCAATGCACTCTGCCGCCCTCTTGCATGTCATCCATATTGATGAGCCATTGGCCAGAAAAGCGGCAATCCAATAGTGTGGCCCATGTGAAATGGCTTGGATAAGTACACTGGCTGTGATGAATGCCCTTCCTGGACGTTTCCGTTTGGCCCGGCTGGCTGTCAATCAATCAATCAATCAATCAATCAATCAATCAAAACACTTTATTTGTCCCCGAGGGGCAATTTGGCAACGTAGAGTGGTACAGTTAGCAAGTAACACAATATATAATACATATAATACTTAAAATGCAAAAATACAGTAACACAAAATATAATAAATATAATAGGCTACTTAAAATGGAAAAATAAACAAAATGCAACAATAAGCTGTACACATTATGATAATAATCATAATGATGCGAGGTGCATGGTCATGATATGAACATGGATAGAAGCATCAGTCCAAGCCATGCTCAAGTCAAAGAGTGTGTGTGTGTGTGTGTGTGTGTGTGCATTAAACCTGTGGACCTCGCCAATGATTTTCAGAAATTGCAGTTGCATTCTCCCGTGGTTGGTAATCGACGTTTGGTATTTAACATTAGGATGCATCAGTGGTTGCATTGATCAGGATTATAGTCGCTCACAATAACTAAATGGCCTCCCTCTCCCCATTTGTCTTTTTTGTCCTGACTCTAGTGAAGTGGGACATGTATTTATGTTTCGTTAGGTGGAATCGGTCGGTACAACAAAGAAAAATTGCATATTTCCAAGGGATTCAAAGTTTGAGGTATAACCATAAACCAACGGCTGAACTCCATTATCATGAAATCAATGTTTCGGTTCAGTGCCTGGTCAGTCATACTTAGAGTAATGGGGTGAATATGGATTCACTGAAAATTGTGCTGCTGCCCCTTTTTTGTTGCGTAACACTGTTGAATATTGATGGACATAAAGTTGTATTTAAAATAATCTCAGGTAAAGAACGTTTATACCACTTTGTATTCACGTGTATCTTGAAAAGTTCGATGCAGGTTTTCTCACAGCTCTAGTCTCTCCTACATTTACCATTTCTGAAGTGAATGGATGTCTTTCTCGTTAATGGATTCTGCATTTAAGGCTTTAAATGTAATCCTCCTGGCTTGCACCAACCGATCAATATGTGTGAACATCGCCCAAATCCTCCTCCTTCAACATGAAAACCAAACTGAAGATCTTAGAGGTGATATGGGCTCGGAGCGGCTCCATAACAACAATAGAGATGCTGACGTTTGTGGACAGGTGTTTTATTTGAACCGTTTCTGTTGTGTCATTTATAATTTATAGTGTGCTTTGGATCCGTTATGGAGACATTCCCGTATGTGCAGACCTTGAGAGTGAGCCTGGCAGCCGGTTTTGCTGTTACCGGGGAAAACCGTTTTCCCAGATACCGGCAGATTTTTGAAACAGAAACCACCTTTTCCCGTTTTTAGTTTCCGCGCGTTCATTTTATTTTCTCTCTCACGTTGAAGGATGTCGCACAACATTATGGGACTCGGACGTGAACGCAGCAAAAACGTAAATAAAAGTGTCCTGTATCATTGTTGCCATGGCTTCAGGACCTGGCTATGTGTACATGTCCTTGTGCACAGGACGTGTACCGAACCCTGACCCCTGACCCCTGACTTCACTTCCTATAGACGACAGGTCCACTCCCAAGCTGGGAACCTGTTGTATGCTTTTAATAAGTAAGATCATAACCATAGTACAGGTATTTATGTAGAAGAATAATGCCCTGTGTTGTGTCTAAAACAAATACAGACGACACGTCGGTGTAAAACTAATCGAATCTAAGTTTCCACTTTCATGGTCTCTGTTTGTTGCGATTCCATTAATATTGCAATTATGTAAATAGTGCGACGTGATATTAATGTTTTTAGTTTTGTGTGGTTTTATGTTTTCAGTGGTTAACATATACTGTGGGGTTCGAGCTCTACAGGTCCATCGTTGTGTTTTTGAACAAACTCGAAGGGAACAGAACAGGCGGATGCGCTATAGCGCCACCTGTAGGAGGACGGCACCATTAATTTGCAATGTAAAGGTTCAATTGTTGTTTCTGGTTTATTTTTATATTTTTTTTTTACAAAACACACATTTTTGAGTCAACCTGACGAAGTATTGTCAATTGAATTTTATTTGATGACGCAATCTTCAACATGGTTCCAATACAGAGCATGAAACTCATTTTCATTTTCAACTCTCGTCCCTAGTGGAGGCAAATAATCGTGGTGATACACACATGAGTCAAATTTTTGGGATTGTGTGTCTGGTTGCAGAGGATAGGAGATGAGGAGCTGCAGCACCGTGAATGTGCAGATTAGTTTTGGGTACTTGGAGTCCCATTGAGCTGCCCATGAATCACTTCCTGATAGGCCACCTGTTGGCTTGGGTGACTCCATTCCTCTCATTGGAAATCTGATAAGCCTGATGTCTGGGCCAAGCCCTTCCCCGGTGTCTTTTGGATGTGATCGTCGAAAATGTGGAAAAACAAGTTTCAGGGTTTAGTTCTGGTTATTAACCCGTTTATCGCATAATGTCCCCCCTCTGAATCGAGGTCAAGACAGGCAGGCAGGCAGATGGACGTGCAGACACACACAGACCGACACAGACGGCCGCAACTATCCCACCAGTCGGACAGCTCGATACTCAGTTTAATGAACTAGGGGTGTGTGTGTGTGTGTATGTGTGTGTGGTGCACATGTGATTTCCAGGCTAGCTGAAACGTACTGGCGGATAAACACGAGCCGACACGCCAAGCGTCTGCCTATAACCGACACGACATGCCTTATCTTGCTGGAAGCTGGCACTTTCATAGGAGAGACATATCCACCTGTAAAGTAATATTGATGATGTATTGCAGTCATTGAGAATAGTATTACAGTAGTATTTAGTCATTATGTTGACGTTAAATATTGTTTGCGGAGACCAAAACCGTGACACCGCATAGCTCAACACTAAATATCAATCAGCTGGCAGAAGGCGAAGGTCTCAAACACACCGGTTACATAAAGCACATCCTCCTGAGCCAGGATCGCGTCCTGCACCCCCCCTGGTCTGGTGTGCTGGCTGCAGCAGCAGGTGTGGTGTTCAAACACTGCCTGGCACAACAGCACGCCATCGCATGCCACCCCCCCCCCCCCCTGCTTCCCCAGACCAGGAGCAGATGGTGCCCGCCCCCCCTGGGGCCTCGTAGGGAGTAGTGGTCTATGTTGTGTCCCAGATAAACTGGACACACTGCAGGTACCACTGCCGCCTTTGTTGTGGCCTCTCTCTCTCTCTCTCTCTCTGCCACAGTGTGGGGGCGGAGCTAAGGGACTCCTGGAGCGCTCTGGTGTATTAGGCATTTGTTGTATGGTTTTGCTTGGATTAAAAAGACTTTTCTTGGATTATAGTTTTATTATTTTTGTTATATTTCGGTGGTGGCGGCGGTGGTGTAGTTGTGGTGTATGTCGTCATTCACTTGTACAGCGGGAGGAGGTGGAGAGGGCGGGGTTAACGGTGGAATTAAGGCACATCTGGAGCGCTCAGAACGACGTTCCCGTCTGTTGGATACCAGATTTTGGAAAAAAGAGGGTTTGTTAGTTTCTTGGATGAGTTATGTATTTTTTTGGATTAGTGCGTGGCGGTGGTGGGATTGTTGTGGTGTTTGTTGTCATCGAAGGAGGAACGCCACGCAAGTGCCTGTGGGCCACCCCACAAATCATCACCCGTCACCCCGGCCTGCCAGACGCAGCTCAGAGATACTTGATGGAGCAGCCAAGTTTTATATTGTGCACAGACACATTTATATATACACACATGCACGCACACACATGCACACATACACACACACACACACACACACACACGCACGCACACACGCACGCACGCATGCACACACATTTACACATGCAGGCACACACACACACATGCAGAACCTGTTAAAGGTATTCATATTTCACTGAAAATTATGAGGTAGGAAGTAATAGTTTGTCCTGACATCAGTTCACACACTGATCCAGCATTTATTGTCCCTTCTGAACCACGGACGCTACAGAAGAAGAGTTTTTAAATCCAAAAATAGTTGTGGCGTTATGGACGCATACCTGCGGTGTGATAGTGTGAGATGTTTGGACATGGTTTTATAACCGTGTCTCGCCACATTACTAATGTACTCTCGCTGAACGTGTTGTTGCTCCTCTGTGTGACCAGAATAAAGACGGTCTGGCTTGTTGTGTGCTTTCATTTGTTATATTTATAGTTGTATTTATTATATTTAAGTGATATTTTTTGTTCACGCTGTTGCGTTAGTAAGAAGCCATGAACCAATCCAGAATTTGAAAAGGAAACCAAGTTCCCAAAAGCAAAAGGGTTTTACTCAATAATAAATTATATAAATGTAAATGTGATCCATATAAATATGGATTTGTAAATCCATAAGAATGGTAAATGGTAATCGCAGCATGGAGGCTGATTATTTTGACAAATATCCAGAAGGGTTTCCTGAGTACCCGGCATTATGGAAGCATCCTAAATATCTGGAGGAGAAAGCGGATATTTAAAATGCATAAATATTGCATGCCTTTGTTCTCTTGTTTATTTAAAGGATTGTAATTAGGGATGTGTAAGGACTAGCACACTGCTTGTTTATTTCTATTTCTTGCAGTAGTGAAATTAGCATCGCTGTGTCCTTTCCCACATGAACGGCTGTTGCGTAATCTTGGTGACATAAAGCTGTTGATAGCGGGTCCTATTATTTAGCTGGAGGTCACGAATGCCTATCTTTGAAATCATAAATCAAAAGCATGAATCAGAATAGAAAGGCCACTTCACTCTGTGATGTGTTTATAGGAAGGTGATTACATCATTTAATTCATTGTTTTTCCTCCAGGCCAGTGTTGAACAGGCTGCATGAGTGATGGAGAAGTTGTTGACTCGTTATGTTCTTGGATTAGATGGTGCAAAGCCCTTCCCCTAGCAACCGTACCGCCGCCACCCTGCCCTTGGCCAGAAGATAAAACTGCATCCACCTCGACAAATGTGTTTGCTTTTTTGTTGAAAGATTATATTGGCCTATTGTATGTGGACGCTTATTGTATATTTTAGTTGGTAAAAACAATGCCTCTAACCACGTACTGAAGTACTCATACACTCTGTAATTCAGTTAGTTTATTTTTTTTATATTCAGGCAACAATATATTTAAGGGTATATTTCCCTCTAGTTTCTCAAGTGTATTCAACATGACGTTTAAAGCTAAAATTAATGTGTAATGTATTCAAAATGGATGAAACCAGAATTGGTGGTTTTCATGTTGTTTCCCTGAATGACTTCCCTGAACATTGTGGGTAAAATTCACAAGTCTGAAAGTGCACTTTGTCTTTGTCTTTCTGCTAAAATGCTCCACTAACTGAAAATTGTTTTTTTGTGGAGCGCATAGCAAATTTACATTTGCATAAATTCATTGGATGTGTTCAAACAAGCGTCTTATCTGTCTTGAATTGTCACAACAAGCACATTGTTGTTCTCCACCAATGCTCACCATCTTTGATTTTCCTTTCTTCCTCTTGGAAGAAGCCTTTGGATGACATTTTGTGGTCTCGACAAAAACAAAGTCCTAAATCTCATTCCTGATCTGTCTTTAAGCCGTCACTCGGAGAACAGAAACCTGGAATTGGGAAATAGTTTTGAGTTGTTGTTGTGGTGACAGAGGAAAACATTGCAGGTTTATGTCCCCAGTCCTCCTCCAGCTGTTGAAGGAGGTTGGGGAGCGCTCCAGCAGAAACCAGAGGCTGGTTAGAGGCCTTCAGCCAGCCTGGAAGTCAAGGTGGTTAAGTCTCTTCTTCAGCACCTCAAAGATAAGTAAGGGGATAAGTAAGGTATAATGTACAGCGAGCCAGTCATCATAAGTAAGGGGATAAGTAAGGTATAATGTACAGCGAGCCAGTCATCATAAGTAAGGGGATAAGTAAGGTATAATGTACAGCCAGCCGGTCATCATAAGTAAGGGGATAAGTAAGGTATAATGTACAGCCAGCCGGTCATCATTACGAAATAAACCCAGACCGGTCATTGTTACGAAATAAATAACGACCGGCTCACTGTTCATTATCCTGCTTATTACACTGCTACCTGCTAAAGAAATAAATAGTTTGACACAAAATACAACAACAAAAAAATATGTTGATGATTTAAAAATGATTTTATTGCTTCCACTTAAAAAGATAGTCAGTTAGATACTACAGTTGGAAATAGCGTCCATAGCAACGGTCTGGTATTTATAGCAGCGGTCTGCTATTCAGAAATAAGACTAGAATGCCGTAATTGACCAATCAGAATCGAGTATTTAACAAAGCTATGTAATAATCAATGATAATAATGATAATCAAACATATATAAATGTGCAGTGAAGGTGTGCCTACGTGGTTGGAGCACTTTGTTTGCTTTGATTGACTTGTGTTGATTCACCTCAACCCCACCCTGTGGGGAGAAGGTGTGGAGCCGTTATCAGGGAAAGCGTTCACAAACACACGTATGACATCACCCGTTGTACGCCAACATTCGCTCATCACATCACTCATCCGAATAGCCTCGGCCATTGGTTTCCTGTCAGGATGCGGCTGGTCCGGTGCAACAGGATAAATTGTCCTCCGTCCTGTGGTTTCGGCCAAAGGGAGTTCCCAGGGCAGCCCAGGGTCCTTCTGCCGAGGATCTCAGCCCTGCTGTGACCTTGGCGGTGGATGGAGAGACGCAGGCTCACAGGCACATCGTCCCACACCTCCCCCGCGTCGGCGAGATGATGTTTCTGCTGAGTCATGGTGGCCCCACTGTCATCTGTACGGTGTATATTACCGGATGGAAGGAGAAACATTTTTCACCCCAAAAAATCCAGTAGCCAATGTACTGGAACGGTGTAGTACAAAGGGGATATGCACCAGATGTGTCAAATGGAAAACATACTTGCAGTCCTCCCACACTCACTTTTGTATTATTATTAAAACTAAAAAAACTAAACAAAGAAAATGTTTGTCACATAAGCACACTTGCTATATATTAAAAAAAAGCTTTTGTACTTCTTTGAAGTGTTTCTGAGTGGTTTAGTGTTGGCGAGTGGAGTGGTGGGTGTTCATCCTCTGTTCACTTTTTTCTTAGCTGACATGCATTCTTTGGTGTGTGTGTTCTTGGTCAACAGTTGGCTCTTGATCAAACAAACTTGTTCTGCTCTTTCTCTTTTATTCATTTTTGAAACTTGGGTGATTAATCTTTGGTCTTCACCATGTTGTTTCACTTGATCCCTCTGTTATGTTTTTCAAATTGTGTCTGTGTCTTGAGAGCCATTCTATGTTTAAATTACTCAGCAGACTGGGAGATGGAGAAATGTGCCAATTTGAATTTCCCAACGCACACTAAAGTATTCCTTTCTAACAACAGATCAGAACATTGTCAAGTAAATATGCTAAATATTAAACCCAAACAAATATTTAAAATGGACATTTGAAGGACCTCTTCACTGACAGACATGTTGGTTGAATCTCAGTGCTAGCAGACCAGCTGCAAACTAGAGAAATACTGCCACCTAATGGAAATAAAGGAGCTCTTCTCTTCTCTCTTGTTTACACATTTTCTCTCCTTGTACTGTCTTTGTATGCCATTTTTATGTATGCAGTATGTCTGTTTGTGTATGTTTCATGTATTTTGTGTATGTGAATAAATAAATTGAGTTTTTAAATATAATGTTTATCCATACTTGTACTAAATATGTTTTTTGTTGTTGTTGTTCATGTTGTTTCAGGTCCAGGGACCATTGTACGAGAGGACTGGGGCAGTAGAGCGCCATCCAGAGTTGCTGTTTCAGAGTCCATTCCAGTGACCTGTGGCTCCATGGAGGGATTTCCTGTCCACTGACTCTGCCCTCCTCACCGCCTCTGCAGCCATGTCAGCCTGCGGCACCTTCACGGAGCACGTGTGGAAGCCGGGCGAGTGCAAGAACTGCTTCAAGCCCAAGAGCCTGCACCGTCTACAGCCTCAGCACAGCGTGGGGAAGGCCCAGTCCGAGCACAGGCTTCCACCTCCACAACAGCAGCAGCAGCAGCAGAACCAGAACCAGCCTTCCTTGGCAGCCAGACCCAACCCGGACCTCATCAACGCCCCCCAGAGGCCCGGCAGCGTCTCCGCTCGCGCCGGTCACTTCCGTCCCCCAGTGGCCAAGAAGCCCACCATCGCCGTCAAGCCCACCATGATGCTGCCGTGCGCCTCCACGGATCTGGATCCAGAGGGCAACCACCACCACCTCCACCACCAGCGTCCCCCCAGTGCAGGGGAGCAGGGCAAGACGTCAGCCTTCACGGTCTGGAACCGCAATGGGCTGAATCGCAAGAGGCCTGCTGGGCCGAACAACAACAATGAAGGAGAGGATGGAGGAGGAGGGGGAGGAGGAGGAGGAGGAAGAGGTGAGGAGATAGAGGGTTATGGGCCGCTCAGCCCCCTGGCACCGGCTGGGAACAACAACAGCGGACTGACCGATGTTCTCAAAGAGATCGTCGGCCTGGGCCCTGGCCCTAGCCTCTGTCCCCTGTCCGGCTCCAGGGACCTTTTCTTTGGACGCATAAATACCTCATACCGGCGGTCCCTTGAAAGAGGTCTTCCGGCCGCTAGCTGCTTGGCCATGGGTCAGAGCGGTGGGAGCACAGGGTCCGGGCAGAAAAGGGTCTCCCTCAACAACAGCACTGAGATCATCAGCGCTGAGGGCGGTCGCTTTTGCTATCCTGAGTTTTCCAGTGATGGTGAAGAGGATGAGGAGGATGACGAGGAAGAGGAGGATAGTGAAGAAGATGATGATGAAGATGACGACGAGGAACACGAAAGTTGGGACGAAAGCGATGAGGAGCTACTGGCCATGGAGATCCGCATGCGGGGTCAACCGCGATTCTCTATTTTCCGCGCTGCCACGTTGTCGCCGGTGCATTTCACTGCTGGGAAAAAGTGGAATACCGTGCCGCTGCGCAACCGCTCGTTGCAGAGGATATGCGCCGTGGACTACGATGATAGCTATGATGAGATTCTCAATGGCTACCCATCTATAGACTCCAATGGAGCTCTGATGCCCTATGGACAACGTGACATGCTAGGCAGTGGCTTCATCTCCAATTCAGAATCCACCACTTCACCCGAATCCTCCTCGTCACTTCCAGGGGATTCCCGCACAGCCTCCAGCAGTGGAAGCAGCGCCCCCTGTGGTCTTAGAAGTGGTGTGCTGTCTCCCTCTGCTACTAAAGCTCCCAACAAGCCCTGCACTTTTGAAACTAAGATGGCGCCTGATCCCAGGACACCGCCACAGAGTCCAGCGAGGGTGACAGAAACGCACACGGCCGTGCTCGCCATTCGGTTAGAGGAGCAGAGTGGTAAGGAAGGTGCGCCAATGCCTCAGGCACAACCAGGTCAACCGGTCACAATTAGTTTTAGTCCCACAGAGGAGCAGCCTAAGCCTTACCGGGTCGTCAATCTAGAGAAATCTCTTATTTGCAAGCCCTACACTGTAGTAGATGTTTCTGCATCCATGACGAGCAAAGATGAGCAGATCCCTGACCCAAAAACCAAAGGCCCTGGGAGCCCTGCTGTGTTCCCTGGCTCTCCGTTGGGTCAGCCTCTGTCTCCATCCTTCCCCATTTTCCCATCTTCCCCTACTTCCCCAACGACGCCCACATCTGCGGTATTGCCTGTGAACTCGCGCAGGAAAGCCGGTGGGAGCATTCGCTACCAAGAAGTGTGGACGTCCAGCACTAGCCCCCGCCAAAAGATCGCCAAAATAGATCTTGGAACAGGGAGTGCACATGGCCCAGCTATCCCCCCTCGACACTGCAGTCACAAATCAGCTCCTACGTCCCCCATCTCTGGGCTGTCTTCCTCCCACACCGTACCTGTGAAATCTCCCAACTTGTCAGAAATCAAGTTCAATAGCTTTAACAATGCCGGAATGCCCCCTTTTCCGATTATCATTCGTGACGAGCCGGCATATGCACGCAGTTCCAAAAATGCTGTCAAGGTACCCATTGTCATCAACCCAAGCGCCTATGACAATTTGGAAGTCTATAAGAGCTTCCTGGGACTCAGTGGGGAGTTGCCACCACCAAAAGGGGCTGGCAGTAGAGTGACCAGCCATACCTACGAAGAGATTGGATCTTCTGAGAGTGTCCAGTTCAGCTCAACAGACAAAACTCTCTCTGGCAAAGGAACCTCTGAAAGAGCTGCTGCCGAGGAGCCAAAAGCTCAGCCTGAGGCGGCCCCAAAGATGATCATGATGAACATTCAACCTAGAACCACTACAGATTCTAGCACTGTGGGTGCAAGCACTGTAATGAGCACCACTCCCGGTGCCATCTCCTCTCCCACTAGCCCAATAAAAGCGCCCGGTTCTCTCACCTGTACCGCAAGCCTACAGAAAAGCTGCACTATTGTTACTGCAGTAGCACAGTCCGGCCAAAGGAGCAGTGAGTCATCTGCCAGCAAGCCGGTCAACACAGACCTTTCTGTATCCTTTGGGGCAGGGTCAAGCCATCGTGAGGAGGCCAGTGCCGTGCTTTCCCAGATTGTGGCCTCCATTCAACCACCTCAGTCCCCTCCAGAGTCTCCCTCAGAAAAGTCTAAAACCTTCAGCTCCGAGGAGCTTTATGCTATTCCACCTGACGCCAAGGAGAGTCTCACCCGGCCCAAGTCCCTCTTCTCCTCCCCCGACGGCTGTCTTTCCAAACCCAAAAAGGAGACACCTTCAAGGGTGTTTCCTAAATCCCACAGCGCCTCTGCCGCCGTGCCACTCTCCAGCCCAGTCAAGACGGAGCCCAGTGCCCCCTTCCCCCCACCCAGGTCCACTTCCTCCCCTTACCATGCCACCAACATCCTCCAGAGACATTTTGGGAACTGGAGCAAATCCAGTGCCTCCAGTTCCCCCACACGGCCCCAGCGACGGGGAGGCCAGTCCAGGCGCCGGGGATGGCGGGAGGCGGGCCACGAATGAAAGCACAAAACCCAAACGCTGGATCTCCTTTAAGAGCTTCTTCCGCCGGCGGAAGGACGAGGACGAGCAGAAGGAGAAAGCGGACAAAGAAAAGGAGAAAGGCAAGCTGGTGGGTCTGGACGGCACCGTCATCCACATGCTGCCACCACCGCCCATCCAGCGCCACCACTGGTTCGCCGAGGCCAAGCCCGAAGACCCCAACCAGAAGCCCACCATCATTTTCACGTACAAGCCAGATGGTGCTTTGCGCGACGGTGAGGCGGAAGTACGCGCGGAAGACAGCAGGGAAATCGCATCGTTGACACCGGACGGGAGCAAGGACCCCACACTGACGACCCAGCGGGGAACGCCGTCGCCGCACAGCTCGGGGGACGACATCATCAACGAGGTCATCAGGTAATCCGGCAGCACCCATCATGTTTCTGTCGGTACCTCTGTAGTGTGTGTGTGTGTGTGTGGTGCTACATCTTTGATGTGTAATTCTGTATAAATGGTGATTGGTTTTTAAATGAGTCTTTTAGTGCTTATGATAGCTAATCATTTATAATCATCTAATATTCATTAGCAGCCATTATTCAGCGTACCGCTCCAAAGGAATACATAGCAACCAAACCTTTACATGGGCAAGGAAATCAGTTTGATCAGAATAATGGGTAGCTTTGTGTAATCTTATTTATTCAGTATTCAAAACATCGGTTGAAACAAACAAATGTGACTCAGGGATATGGGGCACAGGGAAATGTTTTTTTGTGGATAGCTGCACTGGCTTTTCCACTGCACTTCACTGTCTTATGAAATGATTAACCCCAGCTGAGGAGGTGCTGGAGGAGCCATCATAAAGCTATTAGTCTTCCATCCGTGAACAATGGAAAGAGACAGTTGGAAAGCAGGCGGCGGTTGTGTGAGCCGGCCCGAGACACAGGGATTATTACGTTCACTCAAATAGTTATTGAATTACCCTTTTTTTCTGATCAAGGCCTCAAGTGTGGAATTCAATACACAATACACAGTCCATGGAAAGCCCTTCACGCTGCTGACCTGCTGGTCTGATGAATATAATTATATGTAAATATAAAATAATAGTGCTTTAAGAGACAAAGATGGATAAAGATAATACATGGCAATAAAACATCATTAGAAAATAAGGGGGTATGTGAATGTTGTATGAAGATGAAAGCCATGGAAAAACGCACAGTAATTGCATGCTGCTGGCAGGGTCACCTCTGGTCTTCAATCTGAATAACTGGCAGGCAGGCTGAATGCAGAAACACATATTCCCCATCGCCCATATATTCATATCCTCCCTCCTGTAGTTTGTATCCCTTAACGGCGTCCATTAGCCGAACAGCATGGTTGCCACTCTTCATGGGTCTCCTGCTAGGAACCGTAACCCCGGCCTGTCGTGGGTCAGGTAGGAGGAATTCACTGTGATCAGCCAGTCTGTCAAGGCAAGCGTTCAGGATAATGTGTCATCGCTCACAAAGAACGTCGAGAGGGATCATTTATTCACAGCTAATGGCTTCATTACTTTTGATTAAGTGATCATAGATTACAAAAATATGCATAAGAGCCTCTAATCCATTTACAATACATCCAAATATGAATACATTGCCTGCTTGATAAATGGTTCATCAAAGAACTATGATGTCAATGTAATTATTTTAATTGAGAAATGATGTGATATTATGTAGACTTATTTGGGCTCACAGTCAACAGAAACACGAAAACAACATCCATTTCCCTTCGTTGAACACTTTTTCTTTTGCCCGCACACATGCAGTTCTTTCCGAATTTTAGAGATGTATTTTTTCTTTCAGGATGGATATTCATATCTCTCTTAAATTCAGTTTGATGGAAATCCTGGCTAGAGCCTCTGGGTGATAAACCCGTTCTGAATGGTTTCTTTATTTTTAATGTGATGTTAAAGTAAAAAATGCAGTGCCAAATATTGTTCAGAAGTGTCAAACTGAGCTCCGGCAACATGCCGACAGCAGAAACCTGTATATATGGTACCGCTAGCAGTCGGCTGTTTTATTCATACCGTTGTCATGGTGTTATCCCGACCCACCCAGTGTCTGTCTCTAACAGTAATTTATATGCAATAGGCCTAGAAAATACAGAAGAAATACCCTTTTTGTTTTAATTAGAGAAGTGGTTTGTCACCGTTATTTCAGCAAGCGGAGGAAAGTCATGCAGACTGCGTTGCATTTGAACTAGCTGTGTTCTGCCAAGGTCTGCCTTTTTTTATATCTGGGTTATTTCTCGCTGTTCTTTCATATCTGATCAAGGAGGTGCGTTATTAATATTATGCTTCCCCTGCTGACGTTTATTTTCTTTGATACTCTTACAAGTCCAAATCCCAATTTATTTTGGTATATTTCGTGCCAGCGACCCACTTTTGACAACTTTATCTCACATTTTGCCTCGTCATTCCTGTGCCATTTCTACTTTCTCTCCCCCGACTCTCTCTCTACTTCTCCTCTATGTGTATTGCATGCCATGTGTGACCCACAGGCAATTATTATTTTTTTTCCGCCCAGACTGTCATGGCAGCCAACATTATGAACATTCCCCTAGTTACAACTCCTCTGACTGTATCGCTCTGTGCCAGGTTAATCTCGCTAATCATAGCGATCAAAATGACAGCATAAAGTTGAATATGTGTCATAGACCCGCAGGCTCCATAAAAGCACCGGTATTTCGGTTTCATTTATTCCCTCCTCTCACAGTCTCCTCAAACTTCTCTATACTCCATTCACTCGTTTTTAGCATTTGAATTCAGACTGTCGAAGGTTTGTCCCCATTCTGTCTATTATATAACAACCCCCGCCCCCCCCCTCCCGAAGTAAATAGTGTAATAAATAAATGAATAAATGTCTTTCTTTTTGTGTTACCGCAAGACTACTTCCACAGCCAGATTCACCCATTCAGTAGATTACTGAATTCATTAGACTTTTCACCTCACCACAAAACAAAGCCACTGAAATTGTCTGTCAGTCCACTCATATGAATCAAGGGAGTAAAATAGGCCGGAGATGAAGGAGGTGTTTTGATCAACGTAGTTTTTTGTTTGTTAGGATGAGGTTCACTGCAGTGCGGTTAATCCATTTTGCATGATTCGTTGGGTATGGTGCAATGTTTAGACAAACAAATACGTTGGCTTGTAACCTTACCTGTCCAAATGAAAGAAGTAGGAAGTAAGAAAACAAAGGTAATTTCAGTCAACAGGTTATTGTTCAACATGTGAACAGGTAGAGACCCAGATTGCATATACACTGGCTGGTGTGCAAAAGTGTCAGATTTATATTATTCACGTGATCAAAACGCTTCCTGTTTTTGAGTAAAGTTGACCAGCTCTTATCGCCTGTGTGTTTTATGACCCTATAATTCACAAGCTGGGATTGGGAAGTTGTGCACGCAGTTGAAGACGTACTGTAGCAGACAAACATGGCTACCCCCGCAAATGGACAAATCGGCAGAAAATCTGAATTTTTAAAAGGCTTTTCTGTTCATTTATTAACTTTGAGGAATTTCAGTTATTCTGACCGCCCCCCCCCCCAAAAAAAAACCCCCTAAAAAACCCCCATTGCTTAATGCTGATGTTTGACAAAGCATGTATTGCTTCCTTAAAAAGAAAAGAGATCTAGATATTATATTACGTGCATTTTCCTTACGCATTCACAGATTGCTTTGATTGGAGGATCAAAGGTGAACCCTGCCTTTCTGTATTTTTTTTTCACTCGTTGCTATTGGCTAAGAGTGGGCATGCCCCGCTGGAAGCTGGTAGGAACACACACACACACACACACACACACACAGCTCAGACAGGTGAGAACGCAGGTTAGTCAGGTAAGCAGACAGAGAGAAGGACGAGGGGAAGGAAGAGCGTCTTGAGAGAGAAGAGGTCTCCTCTTTTTCCTGTTTATTCATTTATTTTTCATTAGCATACCGACAGAGAGACAAATGAATTCCTGTACTCTTATTTGGAGGATGTGAGCCCCCCCCCCCCCCCCCCCCCCTGATGTTTGACAAAGCATGTATTGCTTCCTTAAAAAGAAAAGAGATCTAGATATTATATTACGTGCATTTTCCTTACGCATTCACAGATTGCTTTGATTGGAGGATCAAAGGTGAACCCTGCCTTTCTGTATTTTTTTTCACTCGTTGCTATTGGCTAAGAGTGGGCATGTCCCGCTGGAAGCTGGTAGGAACACACACACACACACACACACACACAGCTCAGACAGGTGAGAACGCAGGTTAGTCAGGTAAGCAGACAGAGAGAAGGACGAGGGGAAGGAAGAGCGTCTTGAGAGAGAAGAGGTCTCCTCTTTTTCCTGTTTATTCTTTTTTTTTTCATTAGCATACCGACAGAGAGACAAATGAATTCCTGTACTCTTATTTGGAGGATGTGAGCCCCCCCCCCCCCCCCCCCCCCGACTCCTTTTGGCAGATTTATTTCGAAGGCCGTTCAGACATGGGAAGCTGTGTGAGCCAGTACAGCGGGTAAGCATGGACCTGATACCTCTCTGTCTCTGTCTCTCTCGCTGTCTCTCTCTCTCTCGCTGTGTCTGTCTCTCTCTCTCTCTCTCTCTCTCTCTCTCTCTCTCTCTCTCTCTCTGGCTCTGTCCATTCCGGCTTTTCTGTTGTGTTTTTCCCTCAACGATCTTGAGGTCACACGGTATCTCGGGTCATGTTGACATTGCAGGGAGGGAGAAAGGAGGAGCAGTAGTGCCTGAGATTATGTATTTGTGTGTTGCCGCTGTTGTTTCTTTTTCTTTAGTTGTTTTTTGGGAGGAAATCTGTGTCGTCCACTTTGAGATTTTTTGCAGAAAGTGAAATATTTTGTTCAGCAGCTTAACCTCGTCTCAACACGTCCCGGCATTGAAACGTTCGCTACCTCTAAAGGTATTTATTGTTCCAGGGGCCACTCGGGAGGTGGGTGGGTGTGTGTGTGTGTGTGTGTGTGTGTGTGGGTGTGTGTGTGTGTGTGTCACCACAAGTGCGTATGTTTCTCTTTTGTCTCTTAATGTCGGTGTGATAC
The DNA here is from genome assembly GCA_030340625.1 of Merluccius polli. Lineage (NCBI taxonomy): Eukaryota > Metazoa > Chordata > Actinopteri > Gadiformes > Merlucciidae > Merluccius > Merluccius polli. Next base: position 78,909 of record JAOPHQ010005755.1, on the reverse strand, counting down.
TTTGGACTCAGTGCTATTAAACTGCTTGCAACATTCGTGGAAGGAAGGGAGATTTCCTACCACTATATATATATATATATATATATATATATATATATATATATATATATATATACTGTATATACTGTATATATATATATATATATATATATATATATATATATATATATATATATATGTTGTGTCTTTACGATACTTTTGTGAGATACCCGGCTGTTCCCAGTTGGGCTCATTTGCCACATTGACACATTGAGTGGGTTGTGAGTCGTAAACAACACCATTACTGTTACTGTAGAGGGGCAGCCAATAGAGGAAGGGAAGTGACTCACTACCTGTGAACTCAAATCCTGACGAGCGATAGGCGGTTCATTAACGATAATTACATTTTGCCGTGTGGATGCGAAGGACTAGCGGTGACATAGATCACCGCTGTATGACGTTCGTACGTTTTCAAGTATGAAATTAACCTTGTGTAGGACGGCACAGTGTTCAGTCTTGGCTCATCTGGCTGCGCCTGATATCGTATTAAACCGCTTGCAATGCAAATCTACTTGTCGCTGTGACTCCTTGGTCTGAGTCATCAACTTCATCCGAACTGAGCAGAATATTCCCCTTTCGTAATCCTTACCCGCTACTCATATACCATAATACTCCCTATTTATTTACTGCAGTGTCATTTTGAGGCTTTTAAGCAAAATGGCACACAGATGGATTATCATGATCGATTTTCCTTTTTGAACGTTTTGTTCATATTTTGCTTATATGGTGTTTATATGGTGTCTTCTTTGCACTAACCTCAGCAAGTCACTTTCCTCGTATGTCCAAATATACTATACGAATAAAATAATTCTGATTCTGAAACGCGTAAATATAGAGGTCTCTTTGTTTTTTATATTGAAAAATATACGATGATGTGCTATACTATACAGACGTGTGAACATTTGTTCACACTAACTTTTACTGTTCAGCTATATGACGACGGCCAATGTGTCAAAAGTACTTCGGGATTCGATATTTTCATCGGTATTGTGTGTTTTTGTTCAGCACGGCGGCATACTGATACACACTCGCTCGCGCTTCATTCCAGCGTCCCCTCGCCACGCGGCTGTCAGTCTGTCACGGGAGACGCTATGCGACGAGTCTCAGATATCTCGCTCACTCCACTTATTATTCTCCCACTATGCCATCTCCAGTCCCTGTGTGTGTGTTTGTGTGTGCGTGTGTGTGCGATACCTCAAGTTGTGACCCAGTTAGCGAAGTGCTAAAAACTCAACCATGCTACCGCCGTTCACATCTGTGAACGGTCCTCAGTGTCAGTCATGTCCTAAAAGCATTCGAATTCCCGAGGGCCGGCGGCGCCGCATAATAGTATTTTTGCGGTGATCTCCCGAAGCGCAAAGCCGTGCTTCTGTCCGGGGCGAGGCTGAGGCCGACTTAACTCATTGTTTGTCATTTTATTTCAGCATGAACCGAGACAAAAACAGTTTAAGATGGCGCTGCCCATAACAACAGACGTAGCCGATGTTACTCAGAACCCACAGTGTGTGTGTGTGTGTGTGTGTGTGTGTGTGTGTGTGTGTGTGTGTGTGCGCATCATACCGGCCATTCATACCAATGCATGTGGAGAATCAATCATGAAATCTAAGATGGAGGTCTGTTGTCTGTGGAATGGTGTCCTCTGCTGTGGCGGTGGTGGAGCAAGGATCACGTTTGTTTTCAGTTCCTCCTCCTCCTCCTCCTCGCTTTGTTTTTAACTCCAGCGAATCACTGCATCATTTTAGTTTCACTTCCCCAACTGTCCCACCTCAACGCCGGCCAACCAAAGTCTGTCACTGACAGCTCTGGCCGTTACTTTATATAGCGGTTCGCTGTTATAACACGACCGCACCTTCCTCTGTCTCGCCGCCGGTTAAAGGGGAAAAGCCGAACCGCTGACCTGTTGAACCCAGAATGAAGTGAAGCGGCCGTCAGACTGACAGAAGAAAACATTCATTCATTCATTCATTCATTCATTCATTCAGACACGCCTTCGTACGCTGACAGCGCTGTCGACCATGCAGAGGTATGACTCAGGGAAAAACCCTGACACTTAGCTAGGAGGAACCGGGGATCGAACCAGCGACCCGCTGAGCTACCGCCACCACAGTGTGATCGGCTCGAACTCCTCCCCTTTTATTCTAAAGTTGAACTCCAGATTGAATGCGGTTGTCGATAGCAGTGCTGTTTCTTTAGCTTTTTTTTTTATTTTTACAAACCACTTCCATGATCCCCGCATGATCGATAACATCCTTTTTTTTAATATTTCTCCATCCACAGCCAGGTGGCGGCGGCGAGCGCCCACCACGGCGCCACCAGAGACGGGGGGGAGGGGCCGGCAGGGGCCAGCGCCTCCCTCTCTTCCCGGCTACTCAGGCCGTCCCCGACGCCCAGGGGAGGAGGAGGAGGCGGCCTGGAGGAAGAGGAGGAGGAGGAGGAGGAGGAGGAGGATGAGGCCTACCGCCGCCCCTACCCCCTCCCCCCCACCAGCGCCGTGGCGGCGGCGGCGCCGGCCAGCGAGGGCAGCGCCAGCCTGGGCGACCCCGAGGAGGACGGCCTGCACTCCCACCACTCCCACTCCCCCGCCTCCAGCGCCCGCAGCGCCACCTACAGCAACCTAGGTAAGGACCGCCGGGGAAAAAAATACATTATAATAATTAATTCAGGAAATGAATAAAAGTAAAAAGTAATCATTATAAAAAATGGCCCCGGTGCTGTCTGTGCTCATGGGGGTAACGTTAGCCTGATATCAGACAGAGTTGTCAACCCGTTACTCTCCACCATTTCCATCTTCAGTCTGACATCGCCGCCACTCTAACCCATTTCCGTGGCAGAGGGGGATTCGATTATTTTCCCCCAACCAATCACTAGAGACCAACGTATCCGCCTGAATCTGACATTTCAAGTGGACACTGATGCGTAGCCATGGCAACATTCTGGTTTTGCCGGGGTTTTAAGAGGGGAGCGAAGTAAAACAAACTATATATATAAACAATATTAATTGGTACTTTTAATCGATTGTTTGATTGTTGTTATTACTTCTCCTCGGTTCTGGTGCACAGCTTGACAACGGGTTGACAACGGGTTGACAATGGCGTAAGTCCCGGCCCGTGGCGCTGATTGGCTAATCGTTAGTCCCCCCCCACCCCCCCACCGCGCTCATTGGATAATTGCTTTTTTTAACGGAGAAACCGCATAACCGTTTCGTGTCATGATGCCAGACCAGAAGCGGTCGACTCGGTGGAGTGGGCGGATCCAAAGGTCTGGACCCGGGCGAGGATAACACGGCACTTCACTTGAAGCTTTATTTCAGTGGGGCTGGATAGGATACCTCGGCTCTTGTTTCACTCCCAACCGAAAGGTTCTCGGTTCAATCCCCCAATGTCGGCAGCGGCAGCCTGACCTGTAGGCATCCTAGAGATGCCTAACCCCTACCGGCTGTCTCATGACACGTGTAAAACAATACATTCACCTTAAATCGCTTTAGGATAAAAGCGTTGTAGCGGTTGTTCCTCTGCCGACATGCCACATAAGTGAAGAGAATTCCCTTGCTTTCATTTTTATTCAAATTATTTGAACTATTTTAATCGATTTGGCCTCTTATGACACGACATTTTAGATATTTTAATATGTGAATGTTATGATTGTGTGAAGCACATTGGGCCACCGTTCTGTGTATGAAATGGGCTATATCGATAAAACATGACTTGACTAAGTGGCTTTTTGCCGGGCCCCTCCGACACAAGACAAGAATATATCCACTTGTTGGAAATGGCGAGACGGTGCAAGCGGAGCAGATGTAACACCCGGTGGCTCTCTCTCCCCGAGTTGTGTGTGGTGATAGCTGGTTTATCCCGGGTGTCATGATTGCTC
>JAOPHQ010005755.1:52500-70000 GCA_030340625.1 Merluccius polli | reverse complement strand
CAACTCATTCCATTCCCTGGTGATGGTTTCTTGTTGTTGTCCGTTTCCATTTCGAGTCGATGTTGGGTCGATGGAGACGTCCAGAAGCGCATGTGTGCCACCAAACGAGGGGGAAATGGGGGAGAGTGCAATTAGCTCTTTAATCCCCAGTAGATTTGGGAGGGATTAGTAGTGCCGACCTCTTCGTCCCTCGGGAGATGGAGGCGGTCCATTCAGAGGGAGTCTGTCTGTCCTTTTGAACCCACTAGGGGCTATTTTGATGGAGGTGTGTTTCTTATTTATTGGTCATGGGCGGTGTGCCCAGTAGGACTAAGTTGTTACTGTTCTTAAAGTTTGAAGATCATAATTACCGTACATTTGTACATGACTTCATCCAACCGTGGTAGCGAATGCTACTAGTTTACTGATGCTGGAAGTCGGTATCATATTGAACATTTTGAAAAGGACGTCCCTTTAGAGAGACATTAATATAACATGCTGTGTTGTTCCTTGAAGTATAGAGGAAGAGACGTCTCTGTTGATGCCTCATTGGCAAGTCATCAAAGATATACTTTAGAGCGAGCTGACTTGAACGATGCGCCTGTGGACGACTAAATAACAAACTCCCAACTCAAAGTGTTGTTTTTCATTCCCTCAAATGACGGGGAAAGGATTTATGACTGCAGTGTTTATCCCAAACACCCTTCGGAAATGTGGTGTGTGTGTGTGTGTGGGTGGGGGGGGGGGGGGTCTTTTACGGGAATAAAATATGTATGACTCTGAAATGTGGTGAGACAGATTTATTTCAAATAAGCCAGACTTGTTAGAAAACCCTCATTTAAAAAAAGAACATGTTCACAACTGCCGTTTTATGTCTTATTTATTCAATGCGTAGATGAGCCAGATTTGTAGTTGTATTTTTTTAAGCGTCACCCACACAAGCTGTAATAACTGCTAACTAGAAATGTGTCCCTCCGAAAAATGTACAATTTCTTCTAGTGTCAAGAAGGAATGAAGCCGTCACAAGTTTCTCTTTACCTGCGTAGTTTGTTTTCCCTGTCAAATGTTTTTTTCCTCTTCCGCCAACATCCCTCTCCCTCTGATACTTGGAGAGTGAATCTGTTGCGTAACGCCGCTAAGTCGCGGACACATTGCCCGCTGCGGCCCCTGCAGCAGGATGAGCGAAAACACTCGTACTTCTCTGCTGGATTACCACAGATTGGTGGAGGAAAACATCTAAACACACGCTCTCCAGGGGAGGATAAGATGAGACTCGTTTACTTCATCCCAACTCCTCCCTCCCTCTCTCCCCTCGTCCCCAACTCTGCTCTCGCGTTCATCCCTAAAGAGGATACCCATGTCATCTACGCGTGAGAGAGAGTTTACTGCTAACTCTTTTGTTAGGATTTAGTTATTTAGCAGATGCTTTTGTCCGAGGCGACTTGCAGTGAATTTAGATGCACGTCATGAAGTAGCATGTACGGTTCGGGCATCTGACTCTAGGATGCCTACAGGTAGGCTGTGTGGAGGATGGGGGATTGAGCCCAGTACCTTTTTGGCTAGGAGTCACACCCTAGCCACTAGCCTATCCTGCCCCCACGCTTGTGTAGCGATGAGAAAATGCTATTTATCACGGTAAGTATCAATGTAAGTCTCAAGTGACTTGCATTGAACTTCTTAGATGCAGGACATGAATGAACAGGTCGCGGTGAGGCACCTTGCTCAAGGGGGGCGTAATTGCAGGTAGATTGTGGACCCCGACGTCAACGTTCAGAAACAGCGCTTTGAAGGGGAACGGCGAACGAATGTCTCCTTTAATTCCAATCTTCTGAAGCAACGAGGGGATTTCCCTGTGAGTTGCAGGGCTTAAGGAGTGGCGTTGCCTTGTGTCTCCTTGTGTGCAGGCTCCTGATCAAGTTCCCCAATCAGACAAAGAGCTTGACTTTTTTGTCCTTTGAATCCTCGTGAACCTCGTCCCTCTCCCTGTGCTCCAAGGCATGTCTGGGGTAAAACTATCGGTCCCATCGCCCCTACCAAAAGAAAAGTTACTCCTCCCTCCTGACAGGATCATCTACCATGACAGCACTTTAAGCTGAACCAACAGGAAGTGCCAGATAAGGCGGGCAACCTTCCCTGCCTCAAGCTCGAATTCTCCTGTAAGGTCCTCGACCCCCACCCACCATCCCTCCACCGTGTGGCGAGAGAGAGAGAGGGAGAGAGAGAGGGAGAGAGAGAGGGAGAGAGAGAGAGAGAGAGAGATATACCTGTTTTCATATGTGCAGCAGAGTAGCCAGTAGGCGTGTGTGGACAAGCTAGCAGGAAGCAACTAGAGCAAGAGCTGGAGGTGTGCAGATTGTGGTGGCGCTGCTGTGGTCGTCATGCTCCTGCCCTTCCTACCTGGGATGAATGTTGGATGATGTTTGTTGGACTGCAACAAGAGTAACACTTGTTCATCTGAAAAGCTTTTGGGATTGTGGGGGAAAAAGTACCCTGTCCTACAGGTCGCATTAGCCTGGTCTGTTTCATTCAGTAGTGCCCTTACAATTTTTGATAGCATTTTGGAAGGGAATGATTTTGAACCAGAGTAAGCATTAATTGATCCCCCTCTCGTCCCCCAGGTCAATCCAGAGCCAACATGATCCCACTGAAACAGCCGCGCAACCTCAAAGCTTCAAATGACACCCTGGCTTCCCTAGACCTGGACAGCTTCTCCGAGCAGCCCTTCCCCAAGTCCACGCCGCCTCCCCTGCCCAAGAAGTCCGTCCCGCGCTCCAGCACAGAACCCAGCCTCCTCGCGGGCAAGGAACCGCTCCAGCCGGCCGTGAGACCTCGCGCCGAGGCCAAACCCGGCGGCACCAACCTCAGCGTCGCCAACCCGCTCTACGACCTGGACTCCACCTGGGAGACGGTGAGCCAAAGCTCCTCGCTGAGCTCCGAGCCCCACCGGCTCCAACACGAACACGAGAGCGGCGACTCCCTGGAGAGGCCGCTGGTCGGGCCGCCGCCGAGCTCGGCAAGCAAGGGGCGGCCGGCCAACAGCCTGACCTCCCTGGTGTCTCCGGCCCCGGCCGCAGCCTCAGGCGCCACCACCGCCGGGAGGGAGAGGAGGGGCTGCCGGAGCACCGAGTCCCTGGCCGCAAGAGCCCGGACGACGGGTCGAGGCGGCGGCGGCGGGTCCTCCAAGCCCCAGGTGCCCATTCTGTACAGGGGCATGGACAGCTGGGAGGAGGTGGTGGGCCGCATCCGCGCTCTCCACACGGACACGTTGAGGAAGCTGGCGACCAAGTGCGAGGACCGCTTCATGGCGGGCCAGAAGGACCACCTGCGCTTCGGCACCGACAGCTGGTCCCACTTCCGGCTGACTGCCGGGAAGCCGTGCTGCGAGGCCGGCGACGCGGTGTACTACACGGCGTCGTACGCTAAGGACCCGCTGGTCAACTACGCCATCAAGGTGAGTCCCGGTTCGACCGGGGAAGTCTGTGTACACAAAGGGAAGTGTGGGTGGGGAGAATCTCCGATTTTAAGATAAGATAAGACACAACTTTATTAATCCTGAAGGAAATGTTTGTGCCAGAAATTGCTAAAAAAAACGAAAAAATAAGAAAAAAGTAATAAATATAGAAAGTATGAGGAGTAGATGCTATATAGGCACACTGTTTTTAGTCCTTGGCATTTTTAGTCCTGGCTTTTTAGAGGGCTAAGGGTTAGGGGGTGTCATATAATGTGAGCCTGTGAAGCCCTTTGAGACTGTAATTAAGAGACAACATGATTTAGGGCAATTCAAATAGAGTTAACTTGACTTGCTAGCAAATCCCGATGGGGTGGAATTAAGTTATTTAGCTACCGACCAGCTCTGTAATGAGGCTGTGGATATTTAATCTACCCAAATCTATATATATGGCCACCTTAATGTAGTTGTATATTTTAATATAGCTTAAAAATATGTTATGAATAAATGATGTTGGAAATAGCTTGTATGGCCAGGTTCACAAATATAGTACCAATTGGTGACGCTGCTATCGTTGAATCCTTGTGCAGTTCTCCAAGTCGAAGCTCAAGGTTGATCTACTTTATAAAAGTTAGCTCATCAGTACTTCAAAGCTGTTTTTCTATGTCACCAATGGATTCAATAGAGAAAGCTGTTTTTTTCCGGATATTCTGCCATAAATATGATGGCCTCGAAGCAGAAACCCAGCTGCCCAGTTTGAAATAATTAAACGTGGCCCAGTTGTGTGACATCCTGCCTGACTTTCAAATATAATATTTGCTTCTTGTTCCTCCTCCAGCCATCCCTGAGGTTAAATTCAGGGGTTTGTTGTGTTGTTTGTGTTAGTTATTCCCCGGCTAATGATCTTCAGTCTTCTGGTTTTAGTCGAGTCACAACGATAACACATTGATCATAGTCTTTACGATACAGGCCACATGTGTGTTGATACATTTTTTCAGATGCTTATCTGTGGAGCGCACTGGGCGTCAAATTATTGATGTGTGCTAGGTAGGCTATCAGAGGATGTTTATATGTAGCTATAGCAACAAGTTCAGTGCCTAACAACTGCAAGTCAGAGCTGCTTATGCACTAAACACCCCGAACATGACAGACATTATTTGTCACAGATTTCTTTTTTCAAAATGACGAAAGAAACCACATAGTTTATCCACATGTATATAGTATGTTTATTTTATTCTAATAGTTTTTTATTATAATTCTATTTTCAAATTGGTACATTTATTGTATATAGACTCTTGTTTTTGTACTCTCTTTTCCCACTGTACTGCTGGTCACTGTGAATTTCTCCTAAGGGGGATTAATAAAGGACTATCTTATCATATCTTATCTTAACCAGTGTATACGATAAATCAATATAGGAATGAACATTGAGATTCAAGTGGCATCCATATAATGCATCCATGGGGTACATTGGATTTATATAGTATATAGTATATAGTATTATGCTCGTTGTATGGTGGATAATGAGCACATGAGGCTAGTATAGGCTCAGGGCCTGTCTCCACCGTTTAGAGGCTGGCCATGAACCTCGGTGACAGCCGGGGCTGGCTGCTTCACTCTGTGCTCACGCTTCAGGGCAGAAGTTAACACTTTAGTCTATGGCACTGTCATCTCCACCAATCGTGGCCTTGTTGACAAATTATTATTTCTTTCGATCCTTTCCCGCCTTTCATCGCTGTGTCTGCGTTTCTTTTTGTCTCCCCCCCCCCCCCCCCCACGCTGTCCCCCCCTCCAGATCTGTCGGAGCAAAGTGAAGGAGACCCAGCAGCAGTTCTTCCACAGCCTTGCGGTGAGGCAGAGCCTGGCGCTGCACTTCAACATCCAGCAGGACTGCGGACACTTCCTGGCTGACGTCCCCGCCCGCCTGCTGCCGTGGGAGGAGACCCAGGGGCGAGATGAGGAAGAGGAGGAAGAAGAGGAGGAGGAGGAGGAGGAGGAAGGAGAGGGAGAGGAAGATGTAGAAGGACAAATGGAGAAGGATAATAAAAAGGTAAAGCCCGGGAAAAAGACACCGGACGCTCGGCCTTCCACGCCGGACGGCAAGCCGGAGCAGCCTTCGCCGGAGGAGCCTTCGCCGGCTTCTTCCCACATGAACTCGTGCGGCTCCCTGCGCAGCCGCGTGGTGGTCATCACGCGCGAGGTGCCCTTCCAGACGGTGGCCGACTTCGTGCGCCAGGGCGCGTCTCGCCACGCCCGCAACCCGGAGCTGTACGAGCGGCAGGTGTGTCTCCTGCTGCTGCAGCTCTGCTCCGGCCTGGAGCACATGAAGCCCCATCATGTGACCCACTGCGACCTGCGTCTGGAGAACCTGCTGCTGGTGCACTGCCTGCCCGGCTCCCCCGCCAACGCCGCCGAGCCCACGGAGCCCAACAACAACAACAACCAAGGGAACGCCGGCGGCGGAGTCGGAGGCTCCGGGGCGAGCCCCGCCAACGCAAACGCCGCCAACGCAAACGCCACGGCGGCGGCCGCCGCCACCTGCCCCGCCCGCCTCATCATCAGCAACTTCTCCCAGGCCAAGCAGAAGAGCCGCCTGACGGCGGTCGACGCGAGCGCCCTGCGCGACCAATCGCGGCTGGCGCCCGAGATCGTCACCGCCACCCAGTACCGCAAGTGCGACGAGTTCCAGACCGGCATCCTCATCTACGAGATGCTGCACCGGCCCAACCCCTTCGAGGAGACGCCCGAGCTGAAGGAGCGGGAGTACACCTGGGCCGACCTGCCGCCGCTGCCGCTGCGCTCGCTCTACTCCCAGGGTCTGCAGCAGCTGGCCAGCCTCCTGCTCACCGTCAACCCGTCCGAGAGGATCCGCATGGCGGAGGCGCGCGCCTGCCTGCAGTGCCTGCTCTGGGGGCCGCGGGAGGACCTGTTCCAGGCCCTGGGCTCCGCCACCGCTACCGCCGCCGCCGCCACCGCCGCCGCCACCGCCACCACCACCACACCACAGCCCACACCGGTGACCAATGCGGGGCAGCGGGAGACCACGCTGCAGAACTGGCTGGACCTGAAGAGGACGCTGATGATGATCAAGTTCGCCGAGCGCTCGCTGGACACAGGCAGCGGCGTGAGCCTCGAGGACTGGCTGTGCTGCCAGTATCTGGCGTTCGCCTCCACGGAGACGCTGAGCCGCGTGGTGCACATCCTGCAGCAGCCCCACCCCCAGACCCCGCCCCCGCCGCCGCCCCCGCCCCCTCCGCACGCCGCTCACGCACCCCACGCCGGCCACGCCCCCAACCACCACCCGCTCGCCCACGCGCTCCACCTCACCCGGTCCCAGCCACTGTGAGCCACCTCTGAAGTCGGCAGTCACTATGGCAACAGAAACACCACCACCACACCGTGCGTGTGTGTGCGTGCGTGCGTGCGCGTGTGTGTGTGCATGTGCGTGATGACAGCTAATAGTCGGCCTTGTCGTGTACATCTGTGGCCACTCCCCTCTCGGCCTCATTTCTTCTTCTGCATTTTCAGTAGTTTTCATCTTTCCATGGTAGAACGCGTCAAAGTTGACAGTAAAACAGGCTGCGCTCGCCGTTTTCAAGCCCTCACAGTCGAACAAAGAAGAAAACAAACACCGAGGCTGTCAACGATAGCCAAGAAGTTTAAATCCAAGTGAACGCAACGAAGCGTAGCGCCGTTACAAGACACTGTGAAGTCCGCGCCGTCTGACCACGCAGCCTGATCTCCCTGCGCTTAAGTTGCAGAGCTATCTGCAGCCTTAAGCTGTCCGCTGTGTGGTTCTTGATCAAAGTGCGCCCCCCTAGGGGGTACTGGGGAGGTTTTCCCGCTCCGGCTCTGCAAGACAGTAAGGCGTTGCATGAATGAATCGGCTAGTTTATCCGATAGACCTTGTCTTCTAGATGCTGCGGGAACGATGGAAGACCGAACGGATGAATTTGTTCATTTGTGCTTTTTAGTCACACACACACACACACACACACACACACACACAGGGTGAATGTGTCGTTTACATTGATTTGCCATGAAGAAACATCCTGTGTAATATAGCGAAAAACTAAAATGTATACATTCATAAAGGTTTGAGCAGTTTAAAGTTTAAATAAAGAAGGCTTTTTAGATGCAAGCTATAGGATGTAGCTAAATATTTTAAATCAAGATTCCCCGTACGCGCTCCAGGAAAAAGCACAAAAGATATACTGTGAACTTTTACCGTTAAAAACAATAAAATAACCAAAGAGACGGCCACACAATTGCGACTCGCGAGAAGTCAGTCAGGGTCATTATGCGGTTTTTATTCACCACAGCAAACGACCGTCACTAACTAGTCAACCTACGGGTTGACGCCAACAACAGTAGGTTTCCATGCCAACAGCAGTAGGTTTCCATGCCAACAGCAGTAGGTTTCCATGCCAACAACAGTAGGTTTCCATGCCAACAGCAGCCACTCCTTGAAACTGATGTTAAAGTATTTTCAAATCAAATCCTGGCGTTTTTACCTGCAGTACGTTGTTTTATTTGACGAGGAGTTTTTGTGTGGAAAACTGCGTTCTCCAAAAAACACGTACAACGTTATTTTTTGCTTCACTTGAATTTAGTGTCTTTTGGCTTCCTTCGCCCCTTTCGCCATCTGATAGCAGAGCTGACAGTTGTTTAGTATTGTAAACCGATGTACTAGCTAGACTGGCACAAAACGAAACCCTGGATTTTATCTTCTTGTTGGACTGTGTGCAATTAATGTTATTTCATTGTCTCATTTTCTATTTAGTACCTATAGCTCACCGTATGTTGATATTCTTTTCATGACACCATGAAGCATTTTGCAAATCTTTACAAGTCGTTTCTTTTTAATTTCTTGTGGCACATGAAATGACGAAAACGTCTCCTAGACACAGTCGGTTCGCCGTTCAGACTGTGAACTTCATTTTGATCCACTGTTACAACGACGGCTTGGACGCAGTTTGGCACGATGGATGTTTCCCAGAGTTTGGGATGTTGCGTTTGTATTTGTTTTAGTTTTTCCTGTCAACTTAGTTTGCCGCTTTCGAGCAATACCAGTCTGTGGGTGGCATTTGCACATCCATCGAGTTACGCCGATGAACCCCCGATGGGACATCCACACTGCAGACACCAGAGGTCACAAGAGAGCCAAAGAGAGCGATGAGAGAGAGAAAAGAGAGATGGAGGAACTGACTTTTGAATGAACTGTACATGTTGAACTGTGGCTGTGGGAGAAGGAGACCTTGAGAAGGAGAGACAGCAAATCATCCTTTTGGACCCATTTCCCTGGACTATAACCCCCAACCCTGGACTATAACCCCCCCTCCCCCCCACCCACCCCACCCTGGACATCCCAACAGCCTGCTCCCGTTTCAACCACTAGGCGTCGGCGCGACACTTTACATTAAACACAGCCTTAAGAACCCGCCCCCCTCCCCAGTGAGACTATCCAACCACTAAAGCCACACTTCCCACTCTGTGCTGTCTTTTTGTCTTTTACTTCCTGTGTGACCCAGCCAATGGCATGCCGCGTCCTGCTGCTGTGTTTGTTTTCTGTGTACACACACACATACACACACACACACACACGCAACAGCCGAATGGTAATATCAACTAATATCAGCTCCAGGTTTTTGTGAGATTTGGGAGAGACGGGAATCTCAAGTGGGAAATGTCTTTTCGAGGTTTATTGTCGGTCAAATACGAGACCTGGAGATCCTTCTGTCAAAAACATCAGCAGTGTAACAAAAAAACAGCAACAGCAAAAACCTTGACATACAATACATCTATACGGACATTCTGGGAAAAAAAAGAATGACAAGCAGTCACTGGGTTGGTTTTTACGAACCCTTTTTCATTATTTTTTTTTAAACATGTGCCATGATGTCCGTCCTCTGCCATCGGTTATATATATTTTCAGAAACACAGAGAGGCAAAATGGACTTATGGGATTTAGGGTTCTGCCGGTGACAACTTTAGTGTGACAAGTGAATCGAGACAAAGCAAGCATGGGGGGTTTGTCGTTGCGTTAAAGGGTTTGTTAGGAAAAAAGTGTGCGTGTGTGTGTGTGTGACGTGTGTGTGTGACGTGTGTGTGTGTGTGTGTGTGTGTGTGTAGACGGCACTGGTGGCTGTCCTTGTGTTTGTAAAGATGTCAAGCCTTTATACAAATATAAATATATATATAAGCTCTAATCTTAATCTATTTTAACCTACCACACACTATTTTATCACGTCCTACAGAGCACCTCTAGGCCAGAGAGACTAAAGTAGAATTAGTCCATTTTAACAAAAACAACTTTCCTCTATTCTAGCGGTTATGAGGGAAGGAAGAGTATAGTTGTCCCTTAAAACAAAGGGTTAATCGATTAACATGGAGAAGACCAACGTTGTACACATGTAGTAGACCTATTGTGCAGATATTTACCCTCCTAAATCTGGGAGTCGAAACCACTTTGAGGAACGGTTGAGTTTGAAGTGTGGATCCATTTTTAAAACACATCCGCGTTCATCGATTTGTGCCAGTGTTGCCAACAGTGAACACTTCACTTTGTTTCATTCGTCAGTCGCAAGCTGAACAAACTGAGTTCCCAGCCAGACGCAATGTGTGTACATGATGTATATCTCCCGGCCCCACATCCATTTTACTGTCAAATCAAGTTAACCAGCAGTAACAGAACAATAAATATATGTTTTTATATATTGTCATTGTGTCAATTCTTTTTCGGTGTGGTTATTCCTGTCCTTGTGGTGTTTCCTGGCAGGATATGAGAGCGAGGAAAAACCGTATTCGACTCCCTATGATGTCTTAAATGTCGGTATGGATGAATGGACACAATACCATGCAAGCAGACTGAACACACATAATAATAATAATAATAATACACTCAATTTTAAACAAATGTTGCATGTGCCCTATTTATTTAGTCTATACAACATTTACCAATGTTATACACACGCTCCGCCACTAGATGGAGACATTAACACGAAGCTGCTAAACTTGTTGTTAAAAACTAATCCCTATAAATTGAGCTCCAAATAGAGTTTACGCTATCAATATTAAACTATATAGGCAAGGTAAGGGGGGAGGGGGGTATAAGTTATTGCTGTTGTTTGACTTGGGAGCATAGCTATATTATGTTGGTGGGGACGGGAGGGGATGAATTCAATTAGGTTTGTCTGATTAGATTCCAGCGCTGCTGTTTAGGTCCAGATGACACTCTTATTAAACCTAATGTGCTCTATAAATATCCGGTAGTTGGCACCATCTCCTGCATCCCCTGGCCCTGTGAGGAAATGGACGCTGCTGCTTTTAAAGACTTTAACATGATAGATTTAACCAGTTTTTGTGTATTTTAATTTACCCATTACTATATCTAAGGGATAAAGTCGGCCGATCTATAAAGGACTAAACTTTTTTCCCCATCTCCTTACGCCTCAGACAAAACAAAGCCTACTAAGGTAGGATACTACAGACAATTAGGCCCTATATTTACATATAATATGGATATTATATTTCCATATGCCCATTATAGTTTTCAGAAGATTTCCATTCAGTGGCATTGGACGGTGATGAAGTCTCAAAATAAATTGCCTACATTTCAGTTTGATAGGCTACTGATACTGGTTTCGAATAAAGGTGTGTGACATTATTTATTATGTAGACCAGATGTGTTGAGAATCAAATTGAACCTGAGGTGGATTGCAGCTCTTTTGGAGGTGGGGAATGAAAAGGTTGAGCCCTCATCAGAACACATTCATTATTATAAAGTTATTATACTCTTTCTCTCCTCAAGCTTTCACCTGTGTTACATCCCTATATTAAGGCCATTTATTTTTGTGTTGAACTGACACACTGAGGTTGTCTATAATAGCGTTGGTGGCAAGTTTGCCATCTAGTGTCTTCGTTTCTGGCATCGCTGCCAAACGCTATTGAAGAAGGACCTGCTGCTGCTCATTTGTGTTTTTGTGTGTGTGCTCTTGTCGTGACAAATGTGGCCCCCACCCACAGGGGGCCCTTTAACGAGGACCGCCGCAGCGAGGAACCGATTTCTATTTCATGTGCTGCTTTTGGGCTGTTGGCCTCAGGTGAGCCGTGTGTTGGCTTTGTGCACCGCACACATTGGACTATCATCATTATCTCCTCTCACATGGACACACGCAATACTATCCCCGTTCTCTCCCTGCAAACTGTACATGCATTTTACTGATTAAGTCAACATGGCTTCACAGGTTGTAGCTTGTCTCGATTGCAGTGTGTGTGTGTGTGTGTGTGTGTGTGTGTGTGTGTGTGTGTGTGTGTGTGTGTGTGTGTGTGTGTGCAGTGTTTTTTGTGTTGGCTGGGGTCGACAAGCTGACTGACTAAACCCACTTGACTTGTTGCCTTGCCCCCAATATCACCAAGGACCTCATTGTGTATCCTTGCACAGGGATGTGTGTGCTCTGGAAAAATAACTGGCAACACAAGAAAGTTGAAACATAATGAGCTATGGTGAAGGAACTGGCAAAGTTGTGCGGGAAACTATCGACTGCGAAACATCTTCAGCCATAGGCCATATCTGAAAAGTTTGTCAGCATCCCACTGAACTGTTTTTTTCATTCTTCAAAATCATGGATGAAGTCAGTAGACACAACACAAGGTATTAGTGTGTACTGCACATCCACTGCAATGCTGGCTTTGCTGGACGTCAGGGTCCTTCATACAGGCCATGTCAACGGGGTATTGGAGTTTACTACACGTCTCCAAACATCACACATGTGTCCAAGTCGCCCTTCTGGCCCAGGTTGACGGTCTCAGCCAAGCCATGAGGAACCAGTGACGCTCATACTGGCACAGCACCTTCTGCAGATGCTGGTTACTCTCCTCAGGAAGGCCACAGAGACACACTTGGAAGTGTCATGCGTCTCAAACTCAATGTCACCAAAAAGCGCCTGCGCTCTGTCGTCGCTCCATCCATCGATTACTCCACTGGACCTTTTTTAAAAGTGTCTTCGGAGACCAAAGACCGACTAGACGACTGACTGGGTGTGTTGGTTTGGCTGTTGTTTAACTGGTGTGTTTAGGCTTGGTCATATTGTTCGTCATGGATAAGATGCTGTACTTACTGATTTTATTTAAAATCTTTTTTTTTTCTTTTTTTTAAGTAATTTGCACACACTAGTAATTATCTCTACTCGTAAAACTCACATTTCTTTCCTTTTTCAACTTTTCAATACATTTAAGATTGCTTAGTTGACTGCTGCTTGGTGATCTGTGTAACGCTGTATTTGGTTTTCCTCTGACGGTTATTGAGGCCAATGTCAACCGGGTTGAATGTTTGGGAAGGTCTTTATTTTGTATTTGTTCCCATGTAACTAGTGTAACTAGTTGAATATTGGTACACGCAGGCTTGGCAACTCTGACCATAATCACCGGCATATTCAGCAGCAGTGACGAATTCACTTGACGAATTTTGACATTTTATGCTTTGCGTTTTTTGCTGAGTCCATTCGAAGATTTGTACAAACATCGGCAACGAAGGCGAGTAAAGTTCACCACTTTCTAATGAAATCTATTGAAGCACATGATGGTTGGACTAAATCTATTCACCAGTCATTGATTTGTGCCGAGTCAGGTTTCCCTGACTGAACCAGAACCGTCTTGCCAGCCGCGGCTCACGCTGGCCTTCACAACGGTGAGTTATTACTTTTATATTAAATGGCTTTGTACATTTTCGGTAATTCTGAATGCTCATATTGAGTAATTGATCATGTACTCAAAGTGTCATTTTAGATTTTTATTTCTCTTAAGGGGACGTTTAATTCAGCGGTGAGATTGAGAATTTTCAATTTGTTTCTTCCGTCTGTGCTGAATATACTTTAACAGTAATCTCCTCAAACGGTGAATGCGCCGCTGTGTTGTTGCTGTTGGGACTTCAAAGGTTCGACCGGTGGGCCTGGTGACTCTGAACGCCCCGCTTTGAAGGTGAAGGAAACTTTCAAGCGTGGCTGTTTGAACTAAAGTATTGGACAGTTTCTGAATCAAATGTGTCTTTGAAGTCCAGGACTTGACTCTGGGAGCTGCAGGTGGGGAGAAGACCAGGAGCGGTCCGGTCCACAACGGATGCCGAAGGGTGCAAATCCTAGAAATGGAAACTGTGCAGAATAACTACGATGCAAGAGGTATATATCTATGTACAGCTGGCTATTGGGGTTGGGAGGGTAATGAAATAAAGTTTCATAAGTGTGTGTATACATATAAACATATCCTTTATTATGTCCAGTGTCAGAAGGGAGTGGTGGGTCATCTGCAGGTCCTGGTGTGAAGTCTGGCCAGCGCTTATCCCTGACAGGTAAACTCTCCTTCAGATGTGTTGATGATTAGTTCAGTAGATGTGATGTTTGCCTCATGTCCTCAGAGCTCACTAAAGTACTTTACTTTTTAATAATGGTACTTTTTTTTTTCTTTTCTGAAGATGGAGCAGATGGACTTGCAGCAGCCGGGTGAGGGCTGTAATAAATGACTGACTATTTCAATATTGTAATACATCAACACATTAAACCCAGAGTCCTCACCCTGCTGCTAAATGTAATGACCTGAGTTAACAGGAGGGGCTGGCGCCGCGTTTACGGGCTTTTCAACGCCCATCAAATGTTTTGTATGAATATGCTTCAACACCGGGGTCCCCTGCATGCAGATCCCCAGACCGGCCTGGACCTGCAGGGCTGGACCTCCACCCCCACGGCGGTCCTCATCATCGGTTGGGGAGAACGAGGGTTGGCAGTACTGCTGATCACTGTATTGACATGGCTAAGCAGTTTAACATGGGGGGGGGGGGGGGGGGGGGTAAGCAGTGTACTGTACTTTGCATTAGGGTCAAAATGTCTTCTAAATCCTCAAGCAAAAAACTTTAACTACACTGACTTCACTGTCCGCATCGTTCCACTACAGAGCTGGAGGACGGCACGAAGTGGATCGACGCCAGTCAGCCGGACCGGTTACTTTAAAAGGACACAGCTGGAAACAAACAGCCCTGATCTTGCCACCCCACTAACCCTGTCGCCACAATTTAACCACATGCAACCTAAACCTAACCACCGATATCCTAATGCCTCAACATTACATCGCTTGCCTAAACTCTCTAACCTAAAACCTAAACGTAACAATCTCCAACCATGCCTAAATTTGATGACCTAAACTTCAGTCTCGAATACATTTACCTAATGGCTAAACTTAACCATATGTAACCTAAACCAATCCTCAACATAAACGTCTATAAAATGATTTATAATCACCCCTAAACCTAATCATTTCAAACTTGGACCTACAATTAACCATCCTTAATCTTATGACAAAACAAAACCATTTTAAACTCAAAATAAAACCGAATGTGTCCCTTGGTCTCGACCCTATTTTGGTTCTTTCCCCGCTAGGGTTTTAATTCAGGGCTTGAAATGCTCCAGATAATTGACATGTTTAATTTTTGCTGCTTCATAAATAAATGCCAAAACAAATTGTCTTGTCTTTTTTTGATGTTGCATTGCAAATGATTTCAATACGATGTGACCATTGGTGTTTCAGTTGGTTGATTTCATGCTCTAATGGGTTAAAGGTATTTCTAGTTTGCCATTTAGACGATGTGTAGTTTCCCAAGACTGTCTCTTGTTTCCAAAGTGCCTTCACACTTAAGTACTGACAGAATATAATTCTTAAAATGTAATTAAACAAATGGGACTCTCCTCTATCTTTTAGCCCTTGATGCTAAGGAGCTCAGGTTGTGCAGATCTATGCACTTCCCTCATGTCTGACTGATCAGGGCATCGCTTCCCTGATTGGTTCAGGGAGTCCACCGTCAATCACATGCACACAGTGTGTGCATCGCTCCACCAGGTGTGCATGCAACCAATGGGGAGGACTGTAGGGTGGGAGCTTGGGTTTAATTTTTTTCTAAAGCTTTATTTTCTGCTTTTTCACACGCTTGGCTGCAGCAGCTCTTGTGTGGGGAAAAGTAGAACGCAATGGACTCACTTTGTTTTGGGCGTCAGTAAGTAATGTATTCATCACACTTGGACTGTAGTGACTGGTAATGTAATTTATTCATCACAGTTCCTGTTGAACGTGGCATGGGGCGAACCTTGACATCCATGTCACTCCAGGCAAGGTATTGGCTTCATAGAAACGGACTCAAAAGAGCGTGTCAAGGTTTATTATATTGTTTTGTTTTTGAACAGTTGAACTAAAGGCTGACTGACACTAACGTGTTACACAGAGAGAATAACGGCATCTCATGCTTATTAGTCTAAATGCCATCTACAGTATAGACATCCCTGGTATTGCACCATATAGTGATGCCAAATGCAATATATTGAGCAAGATTGGCCTATTTTACCATGGAAAGTTTAAAAAAAAACCATATTATTGCCTTGCATATTTAATAACCACGTAGGCCTATAGCAACAAAACAAACATCCAGTGACCTTTGGGATTCATAGGCCAATGCCGGATTAGGATGAAGCCTACTGTCCCAATTAAATAGACATTTAAAAAAGGACATTTTGGGGAAACCATAGGCCTATAAAGACTAACATAATGCCAATGTAAGGCCGGCCATTTAAAATGTAAAGTTATTTAACACGCCAAGCGCGTTAATTAAACGATGGCCGTTAAATAAATCAAGTCATTAGGCTTATGCTTAATACTTAATGCTATGCTGTTAATTCAAGAGGACAAGAACCCCACCTTGAACCACACACACACACACACACTACACACACACACACACACACACACACACTACAGACACACTACACACGCACACACACACACACACACACACACACACAGACAAACACACACACACTACACACACACACATACACTACACACACACACACACACACACACACACTCACACACACACACACACACACACACTAAAAACTGTCCTGCTTTTTTTTTCCTAACCCCTGTTTGTCTCCATGGGCAACCGTTGCGTAAGAAAGCCACGGTGCCGGTGATGATGCTGATGGTGTTGCTGATGCTGTAGGTAGTGGTGGTGATGGTGCTGGGGAGGGGAGGGGAGGGAGGGGAAGGGGGGGGGGGCTTACTATTACATGACATAGGCTGCTGTAGTGGCCGTCCCTCTTGGCTCTTGGCTCCGCTGCCGTCCAGTGTAGAAGTTACACTGCAGGGGTGGGACTTACGCAGTCAGGGGAGCTGCGCCTCTCGTCAGAAATGCCTCCAACAGCGGTTTCCAGAGCCCACTAACAGTAGCAGGCGGACACGGCGGCACCACCACCACCTCCTCCTCCTGCACCTCCTGCTCCTCCTCCTTCTCCTTCTCCTCCCCGGTCCCCATGTGTCTGTGTATCGCACATGCAAGCCGCACGATAAGCAGCAGCAGCAGCACACCACGGCTCGCCGTGCACGCGTCCCGGCGGATAGCGCAGCATCAGCACCAGCAGCATCCTCAGCAGCAGCGGCAGCATCTTCTTCAGCATCTTCTTCAGCAGCAGCAGTATCAGCATCAGCACCACCAGCATCACCCGCTCTGCTCTTTCATGGGGACGAGGAGGGACGCGTGAAGAAGAGGGACGAGCGGTGGAGTTGGTCCCCGTTCCCCATTGCACCAAAAAAAAAAAAACACCAGCTAAACTCCGGGTAAGCACGGCACGCTCACTTTGGGCTCTTTTTGAACGGGGAGGCGGGCATCGGCGAGGAAAAAGTCATTTTTGTGTTGCACCGAATCGCGTCGGCCTGCAACGATAACGATAACTCTGTCTCTGGTCGTCCCAGCAGCACCACTACTACTACTATACAGTAGGCTATGCGTTAGGGGCGAGACTTGGGGACCGCGGCTCTCACGGCCGTTTGCTTTTTATATGGATAATAAAATACAATAAAATAAAAGGGGGGGGGGGGGGGGGGGGGGGACGCGTTTAATTGCACCGATTGCAGTCGCTCGGTGCCGGTGCATGCATGCATCCTCCATCCTGCAGACTTCACCACAAATGTGCATGCAAAGGTCCTCCTCATGGACATGGGAGAAGTGGAGCTAAAGTAAGAATTATGCAGTCGGAG